>WTXI01000050.1:0-238496 GCA_022376515.1 Lactifluus volemus
CTTCCTCCAACAAAAAACTAGATGACAAGGTATGGCGACAGAATTTGGAAAACGCAAATGCCAATGTCAGGTCAAACTTGGTGAAATCGAGTTCTATGTCACGTATTCGGACTACTTCGGAGCTACAGAAGCCAGGGATGGCTTCGAAGAACTGTTCAAGTTCCTTATCTTCTTCCAGAGCTTGAATAGTCCATGTTAGTATATGGTCGGTGATTCTCGTCGATAATTCCGAGCCAGATTCTTGGACATCTTCGTTAGGCCCTGAAACGGTAGATCTCTTCTGGGGTACCACCCTGAGAAAGACGGAAACGAATTCGGCGGATTGGAGAGAACGTGAATTAAAGAAGAGCGACACTGACGATGAAAGTGGTGAATAATATGGGCTATCGTGCCAGAAGATTGCATCAACGTGATGCATCCATATAAACCTCCAGCAAGCACGACCCACCAAACACCACACTGAACACACTATGGTTGATGTTGAACAGATAAATAGCCAGTCCAGTGAAGAACAGAAACAATGACAAGTGTAGCAGAGCGGGCAGTGCTTCAACAGACCAAGGAAGGTGAAACCTTTCGACACCGTTAGCAAGAATGCACGGATTGAAGCTCGCTTGTGTGGACTGTATAGTGGCGGTTGTGTGATTGTGAGGAATCGACGTGCCCATTGCTGTAACATCGTCGCCAGTAGCGCAGATGTGAGACTGATGACCAAACTGAGGAACCAGAGAGAGTTGACCAAGACGGCTGATTTGGAGGAGAGAAGGCGGGTGGTTGAACTGGAGTGGCAAGGATCGATGCACGAGATATGTTTGGGTCGGCGAGAAGTTGATAGATGTTTGCGAGATAGAACACAGTTGGTATCCTGTGGATTCGATTTTAGGTCTTGAACGGAAACAGTGAGAAATGCTGCGAGTGCAGCAGAGAATAAACCGGTCTACGATATTTACGTCAGTCACTGGGCTCTAGTGTAGAGTCGATATAAGGCCTCACGAAGATAATGATGCCATCTGCATCCTTTTGCCAGCGATGGGTCATTTTTTCATCTTCTCCTCGGTCATCTTAATGTACATATGGAAGAGGGGCCCTGAGCTATCTGAAAAGATGGCCTGCCCCTGCGAGGATTGACCTTGCTCTGTCCGAGCTTGAGGGCTGGCTTCAAGGGAGAATGAACTTGATGATGATAACGTAAGCTGACGTATAACATACTGTTGTCCATTTTCTATTCAGGTAGATTCTCTCTGTTGGTAGCTTCCGGGGTAGCAGGTCGGGACGTCAGGAGGAACAGAGGGTAAATCGAGGGTGAGGCGACGAAAACACGAGTACAGTTACGTAAGGTCAAGTACCGCGAAGGACGCGTGCCTTGGGGCCATTCGTAGTGTACGTTGATATGAACATGATACATGAATGCAGATTCAAAAGTAAAAAGACTTTGCATAGCTGTGAAGATATGTCATACTGTATCTGCTCTTTCCATTCCCCGATGATGAAATCGACGGAAAGGGTGCTAACACTCTGACCGTTGTATAGGCTTCCTCTACTTTTGTCAGGTCCACCCGTCCTTGTGGCTTTTCCTGTCTGATAGCTGTCATCCTTATCGCGATCCCTGCGTGCCATCTTCCACCATGAGGGGCTAGCAGTGGCATTCTCTCATTAATCCCCTCCCGTTCAAGTCCATCTCAGTACTTTCTCATATTCCCAGTACTCGTGCGATATTAGACGTCTCCAATGGCACCAATTGTGCGACACTGCCGGGACAATGCTAGACCCACAAGAAAGAGCCGAAGGATTTAGGTTGTGTCGTTCCGCGCAAAGGCTGAACGTTGATCCTCGTAGCTCCTGCCTTATGTGGTGCAGCCTCCCGCAACATGCGTCGCTCCCCAATGGTCGACAATATTTTTGGGCATGATATTGAGCCAACTTCAGGACGTCACCTCACACATTGACTATGTAAAATAAGAAATATCAGCACAGGGTGGAATACCAGGTGCTTATTACTTGGCACGCATTCCTCGACGAGTCTATGTGGCCGTAGTCCAACGAGCACTCACTGATTCAACATACGCAGATTGAACGAGGCCACCCTGAACGTCCGAAACACCCATTGGTTTAACTTTCCACCAACTACGAAATGTCAGCGATGGACCCGAGCTACATAAGGGATGAACGCACTCGTCATCAGATTTCTCGATGAGTAAGAGCAATTGATCCTCTTTCATCTTCGGATTGGGGAGCGTCGTCATATGATGCTTGAGAACGGCATTCCTCGTATTTGCCACTCATGAGCGCGCACAAAGTTTGTTGTCGCTCTCGCTCTCGCACGTGGGTGGAGCACGCCCTCTTACATAATACGTTGCCGCCCGCAGAGCTTGAGCGCCTCTTATGCGCTTTGCGCCAGCCGGACCCTACACTTGGCGAGGACATTTGAACTAACTGTTCGTCTGTTTATTGATAAATTACACAATCTGGTTATTCTCTGCTCGTGATACTTCTGGTGCAGTTACCTTTGATCTTGCGGTCCTTCGATCCTTGGCTGAGAAATAGACATTCCTTTTTGGAAACTAGTCGTTCAATCTGTTCATCTCTGATTGTTTCTCGAGTTTCTCGAACATGAGTCACTTGGGACACCGGTGGTGCCTCTGTTGGGCAGCGTCCCAGGTTCCCTTCCAACCGAGTCGTCTTCGAGAACAGATCCCACTCCTCGCACAAACTCTTCAGCTGAACGATCCGCGTCTTGCCACTCGAATCTACTTTGATCCAGCTTGATAGTTGATAACCCTTGACATGGACCAAAACTGTCCGCGTCTCCCGGGAAGTTATCATGAACCATACACTGCTGTTCGCGTGGGCGCCATCTATTAATGAACAACCGACGGCACGCTGTTGTATTCAACAGTGATACCAGTAGTGCGTTTTGTATTATGGTCGACGTAGTATTTGCGTCCACCATAGGTTGTGGCGCAAGTGAGGGCTGGAAACCAGTCGGTTGTGGAGCCAGCTGGAAATCGTCGGCTGTGTAGCCAACGACGGCTGGAAACCAGTCGGTTGTGGGGCCAAAGATGGCTGATAATCTGTCGGTTGTGGTTGGAATCCACTGGTAGGTTGGAACCCGGTGGGCTGAGGCCCGAGCGAAGACGGTTGGAATCCGGTCGGCTGAGGTCCCAAGAACGAGGGCGAAGTTGCCGGGCGCGTAGGCACGAACCCGTTGAAGCCGGTCGTAGTCGGCACGAGCGGGGCGAGCAGGCCTTGGTTTACCGGGACCGGCGCGAGCGGACCACGCGGGCCGCCAGCCGCGGGAGGCGGGAGAAACCCGGTTCGTTGAGCTTGCAGCAGGTGTTGACCGAGTGGTGAGGGCGATGGCCCAACGCCGAGGCCTTGGTTGTAGCCGGCTGGAGGAGGCGAGGTGATCGATGGTGAGGGTGTAGCGGCAGGAGAAGGTTTCGAAGCGGCGGCTGGGCCGGGAGGTTGCACACGCAGCTGGCTGAGACGAGCGAGTTGGTCAAAGATGTCAGCCTCTGTCGTCTTCGCTAGTCCACCGGAGCTGGTACTGGATGAAGTCGCTATCTGTGTTGCTGGAGCAGACGGGGCGCGCGGAGGTTGTGACGGAGTGGGTGCGAGTGCAGAGGTGACTGAGGCAGGGAGAGGTGGCACTGATGGGACGCGTTCCGGGACGGGAGGTGTCGCGGCGACGGGCTTGGTCGAGCTCGGTCTATTTGTCCACGCATCGTCATCGAAGCCCGATGGAGCAGCAGAGTTCGACCTTGAAGGGACTTGTGAAGGCGGGGACAAGGCGGTCGGCGCAGACGTTGGACTGGATACTTGTGGGGTCGTCGAACGGGCGATCTGTTCCGACGCGGTCGAGATGGCACCAAGATCGACAGCACCGGGAGCAGTGCTTCCCGTCTTGCTCGGCGTCGGGCGTCCTCTCCGCGCATTCTTGAGTTGACCTCCGGGATTGGTGAACAAGTTAGGCGGCCCGGGGCCGCAGACATCGACCGTTCGTCGTTGCCGAGGAGGTTTACCTCCGAGGAAGCAGGCTTTGATGGAGCCTTTGGACGGCGCGCGTCGATAACCTTGGCGACGCGGATGATATCGCCTTCGCGCAAGCCCAGAGTGCGTAGAGTGGATTCCGAAATATCAGGCAGAATCGATTCGTCGATCTTGTCCCGCTCAAAGGAAGAGGCGTAGCGCGTGCAATCATCCAGATCACACCCTGCGTTGAGGAAAAATTCGAACCAGTCTATCTGTGGGCCCTTCTTCTGAGGCGCGGGAGCTGGTTGGGGGTGTTGATGGCGCTTCGCCAGTGGCTCATCATCCTCGTCACTCTTTCGTGAGCTCGAGCCCCCACGACCCATGATCTTCTCCACGTAGCGCACGTCCTCAACTGACATCTTCTCGGATGGTACTTCAATGATCACGCCATTCATCTTGTGTAGGCGGAGCACGCCGTTCTTGTAGCCAAGGAAAGCGGCCACAACACGAAACTGCCCAGTTCGATCGCGCCACTCGCGCGTCTGGTTTGGATCGGGGGGAGCACCTGGTAGAAAGTATGGAAAAGAAATCAGGCGAAAGAAGACATAGCAACTCACGCTTTTCGATGGACTTGCGCGAGTCAGAACTAGACTTTGATGAAGATGGATGAGACGAAGCCTTTGCCTTTGTCGATCTTTTCTCGCGCCGGTCTTCCCCCTCGGGTTCGTCCTCCGTGCGCTCCTTCTCGCGCTTCTCCTTCTCTTTGCGTTTACGGTCGGCCTCGGCGGCCATTGCTGCGGCCTTGGCGCGTTGTTCTCGTTCCTCCCTCTCCTTCCGCTCGCGCTTCTCTTTTGCCTCACGTTCCGTGCGTTCCGCTGCAGCGCGCTCCTCCGCTTCACGCTCAGCCTCGCCGTCGTCTTCTCTCGCTTCCGGTTCGACCACCCGAGCAGGCGAGCGGCCCATGGCTGCGGGGTGCAAGTCTCCACTAGTCGAGGAAGGACGCAGCTCGATATATGACGCAGGCACAACTCCCTCATTGTCTTTCACGTCCCTACACTTCCACCACTCGTCGCCGTCTTGCTCGATTACCCATAGAGCATCGCCCTCGGCTACAGTCAGTTCATCATCGCCCTGAGCCTGGAAGTCATACAAAGCGTAGGCCTCCAGACCGTCGACATCTTCGAGCTTGGGTGGTTCCTCTTCTTGTTCTAGAGGAGATGGGGAGCGTGGGGGAATAATGGCAGGGCTTGCCTCGGAGAAGTGCACGCCTTTCTTACCAGGACTGTGCGCCCCATCTGTACGTAAAGGTGGAGGAAGTGTGCGTTGTACTGGAGCGGTGGGTTCGGACGCAGCTTCGGCTTCCGGTCCGGCCGCCGAGTCGGTACTGCCGCGGGCAAGACTGCGCGAAGACTCGAGTTTGGCTAGAATCTCTTCGGCCGTATCCTTGTTGCCTGCATGAAAGTGCAGACTCGTAGCGACCGTGCCACCAACTTCGATCAGCACATGTTTTGACTTGTCGATATGCGCTGAAGTAATGTCACCAGTCTGCCACTTTTGCACTGGTGTCTGGCATCCGGGATCGACGTCAATGCCACGGAGCGCAAAGAAAGCACCTGTTTGAAAACGTACCTTGTCGGCCTCACTAGCAAAAAATACGGCACCATTGCCAATTCCAAGGGTGCCCTTCTTCTTCTTGCCTTTCTTGTCCACCTCAGAGATTGCCCAAGTCTTGATGGGGTCTGCCTTGGCCTTGGAGGCGGTGGAGCGGACGAGCTCTGCAGGATCGACATATGTGCTGACCGGACGCGCTGGGCGGGGAGGAGAATCGGGAACGACAATGCTGGCAGCTGCGGAAGGAGCAGGGGCGGGGGCGGAGGAACCGGAATCATCCATACTCTAGCGCTAAATCAGTGCCAAGTCGAAGAGAAAGAGTAGAGAGGGCGACCTCAACATAATTCCCAGGAATGTAGCCGACCTTGCCACTGTCCTTCTCTTGCACAAGCAGCCAACCATCGTCCTCTATGCCAAACGCGAGCAACACCTGTTCCTCTTTCAGGGATAGTTCACCTTGGGCAGCCGCGTCGTAATCATATTGTGCCTTTACAATGGAGGAGTGCTCGGCCTATAGTAAAAGGAAACAACGTGAGCAACAAACCAATCCACAACATGATAATGGGAGAAAAGGGCGGCCGAAGTTTTTGGGGTAATCTTGAGAAGTATGTGTGAAGTGATAAGGGCTGAGGCACCACCGACAAGGCCGGGTTACTGGGCACGATATTGAGCCGATTTCACCTTACACATCGACTATGGAAATGAAAAATATCGGGACAGGGCGGAACGCCAGGCGCTTATAACTTGGCACGCATTCCTCGACGAGTCCATGTAGCAGTCCAACGAGCACTCACCGATTCAACGTACGCAGATGGAACGAGGCCACCCTGAACATCCGAAACACCCATTGGTTTAACTTTCCACCAACTACGAAATGTCAGCGATGCACCCGAGCTACACAAAGGATGAACGCACTCGTCATCGGTTTTCTCGACGAGTAAAAGTAGTTGATCCTCCTTGATTTCGATTTCATCTTCGGATTGGGGAACGTAGTCATATGATGCCTTGAGAACGGCGATATATTCCTCGTGTTCGTCACTCATGAGCGCACAAGTTTGTTGTCAAGAATAGGAATAGAGATAGAGTTGTTGGTATTGACGCTCTCTCTCTCGCACCGAAAACCGGATGGAGCACGGCGCTTATGTAATCCGTTGCCGTACACGCGCAGCAGAGCTCGAGCGCCTCTTCAGTTATACGCTTTGGGGCCACCCTACAGTACGAGGACATCTGAACTAACTATTCGTCTGTTTATTAATAAATTACACAGACTGGTTATCCTCTGCCCAGATCTCATGGTTCTTCTGGTGCAGTAATCTTCGATCTTGCCGTCTTTCGATGACCATGTCCTCTTTCTGTCTTGTATATCATATACCCCTCACGTTCAAGGCGACCGAGATCTTGTCTCGGATCAAAGGGGAAAATTACGAGGCTCTTCCAGATTACGGGACCTCGTGCGCTATGACCTTTACTTTCCTGACCTTTGACTCAGAACACACCTATGGGGAGAAAAGCGTGTTTGAATAAAACATACTCCGACCACTCTTTCCTCCCAGTAAGTTAGTATTTATGACAACTCGATCTGCCCTCCCCCCCGTGTTACAGAGAGTGTTTCTCAACCATTGATGTCGACCACCTCCAACGAACTCACGTCCAAAATCAAGCAATCTCCTGCTGCGCCATGTATTAACAAGGAATCCCTTCTTCATGTAGCCCTGATGAGAGTATTTCATCATCATCCGACAACGCCAAGCTTTTATAAACAGACAACGGAACTCCACGCCTCATATCCGAATCTCCTGTGGTGCGTCCCTTTTCGTGATTGCGCCAGCGTGATTGACCTATTCCTGTTCTTCAGTCTACAGAAAAGATAGACCTATAGGAACCACCACTTGAGAGTCCTGCTGAAACCAAGCTCAAAATCAAAATGGGCAAGATTCGTCCCAAAAAACTCAAGGAATCTTTGGAACTTCCTAACATGCCTGATCGTCTTAGCCGCTGATTAAGATATCCACGCCTGATACCCAGCGATGTCATAATCGAGTGTGGCATCACGTCTGGTGTTCCTTCCACTCCGTAGAAATAGACATTCCTTTTTGGAAACTAGTCTTTTCAATCTGTTTGTCTCTAGCTGGTTCTCATTTGTCCATTTCTCGAAATATGTTACCTTGTGGTGCCCCCGTTGGGCAGCGTCCCAGGTTCCCTTCCAATCAAGTCGTCCCCGAGAACATATCCTACTCCTCTTTTTTTTTTTTTTTTGGAAAGCGCTTTTTATTTGGGAGTTAACTAAGACGCTAACTACCTAAATAAAGTGCTAAGTGTCAGGAGATTTACCATCAGCTTATCTTAGCGCGCTGGAGCCGGGCCGGTGGACCGGGGAGAGGACGAAAATGCATTTACGCACATCCCTGGAAGGGGATAGTGTGGGACTCAGGCCACTTCACCTGGGGTCAGCTATCATGGCCTCCTACACTAAAACCTCACGATTGTAGAGCCAGTTGTATGGGGGATCCCCATGCTGTCTTAGGATGAGATCCCAGGTGCAGGATATTGTCATGGTGAACTTCTTATTTTGTTTGATTTTAGCCGTGATTCTTCATGTTTTTAGTTCGGTGGTCAGTTTGGTGGCTTATGGTGCAGGTAGGTGCACAGATTCCTCATTGTGGGCAGGTTGCCAGTGGTGCGGGTTGGTGCGTGTGGCTGGCCCGGGCTCCGGGCCGGGGATTGGGACGCGTCAGTTGTTTTGTTGGTGCCCGTAATTGTAGTGTAGGTCACGGTGGCAGTGGCATTGAGATTTTAGGATGTCTTGTAGTTGCTTATGCTAGGTAGTACTTTGTAGTAGGTAGTACAGTACTAGTAAGTGGTACTGTAGTGACATCTTGTGCTGTGATTGAGTGGCATGCAGGTTGGTGGGTATGGTTCATACATTATACCGTTTGTTGGGCTCTCCAAGTCTCAACACCTCATAGTTAACAGGGTTTATGATATTATGGTGTGTGTGTTAGGGGGTCGTGGTGTGCGAGAGCGGTGTGTCGCTCACCCTTGCCTGGTGTAGGAAAAACCCGCCATGGTGGTGGTTCGGGTTCAAGGGCCCCCTGACATATCCTACTCCTCGCACAAACTGATAACTCTTGACATGCACCATAACGGTCCGCGTCTCCCGGGAAGTTATCACGAACCATAGACTGTCCACGCGGGCACCATCTGTTAATGAACAACCGACGGCACGCTGTTGTATCCAACTCGGAGGTGCAGTGATACCAACTCTTTGGCCAGGGCAGCCACGACCGAACTACGTGCAACACAAGCGCTGAGTATTGCGTGAAACAAAAAACCTCTGAGCGCTGAGCGCTATATATACAACATCTCGCTTACGTGAAATTGAAGACATAAAGGAGGCACGGAACGAAGGATCAAGACCTGGCGAGCGGCGAATATCGTACAGTAAACGAAACGTATACAAGAAGGCGGACATTAGGATAGCGTGCCTGAGAAACAAGCAATAGGTCGAAGGAAAGAACCCGAGTGAAGCGTGCTGGTTTTGAACGTGGTACTGACTCCAGGGAACAGACTTGGTAAGAGCAGTCAGAATTGGCGTTGACATGGATCTCAAAAAACAAAGAACCCACCAGTGTACATATCTAAGAGGAGCCTCCAGAGACTGCACGGCTCTATGCTGGACGGTCAATGCCGCCAGAGGAGGATACTGAGTCGGGGGAAACTTGAAGGCGCGAAGCATCCGTCGCTATGTCCGTCCCGGACATAGCCAACTCGTGTGATCGCTCTGGGATCTGCATGTTAGTGGAAGTTTGAGCTCGAGGCCTATAGAATGTTCCGTCATTCGGTGCCGTGTCTGTGTGCGAAAAAGGGGTCCCCTGGGGCGGTGGAAGAGGAATAGACGTCGCAAACGGGGAAGGAAGCGGATGAGGAGTGTCGCTGGCAACTGAACTCGAGGATGATGATAATAGAACGTCAGGGACAACTCCAAGACCTGCATTCGTTTGCGGATCGGGAATACTGCTAAGCGGCGGGGAAAAGGATGGGTGAGGGGTGAATATAGACACTGCCGGTGCGGGATGAGGTTCCAACTCTGAGTTGGAAGTGGGCGGGATGGTAAGGTCTTTGTCAGTGAGACTTTGCGTTATTATGTCAAGTGAAGTAGCAGCGGGGTCAAGATTGTCGGGAGGAGAGCGGTGGGAGGACTCGATGGTTGGGGGAGCATGAAGAACACCATGTAGAGATGATTCTCCAATAAAATGTACGCGGTTATCATCTTCGGTCGATGCGGGGAAGGATGACACGGCGGGCTCTGTGGAAAGGTTCAGAAAGGCGTTGGGAGTTGTCGCGAGAGGATGATGACCCGGGATATTGCATAGTGGGTACCAAAATGGGTCGTCCATAACGTGGTTATAATGATGTGCGGAAGCATCGAAGGCGGTCGGGCAGCATCGGTGCCTTGATGTAAAGCGATATAAAGTTGCCGAATGTTGTTGAGAGTATAATTAGCAATGAGGTGAGATCTGCGATTATGCAATTCTCGAGTGATTTCGTTCCACAAAGCACAGAAGCCGTGCTGTAGTCCAGGAAGAGTATTTTCAATGTCGAATTTGGAAATGCATGGCAGGATGTCCCTTAGGAAATAAGCCTGAAACTCATCCTCGAGACACAAGCGGAAGAGTGGCCGAGTGATGTAGATAAAGTTGGCAAGTAAAACGCTGTCACCATTTGCAACGTAATTTCGAAAAGAATTTTCTGACAATCCAAGTTGATCCTTGGCTAGTGCCTCCCAACGCTCATCGCGTTCCGACGTGATTGCAATGACGCCAGCAATTATGCCTTGAGAACATAAACCAGGAACTTGGCCATCAGTAGTACTTGTCAGAGATTGCCACATATCAACAGATCGCAACAGATCCACACCGAGACTGAAAACTATGTCGAGGGTGGACATGGTTGTCCGGGAGAGTTGTGCTGCATCGATAGCCTTCGCGCAGATGATGACACGCCTTTTCTTGTCTTCCTCCGACAAAAAACTAGACAACAAGGTATGGAAACCGAAATTGGAAATCCCCTCTGCCAATGTCCCGTTAAATTTGTCACGGTGAGGTAGGGAACGTGTTTGGACTACTTCGGAGCGACAGAAGCCAGGGATGGCTTCGAAGAACTGTTCAAGTTCCTTATCTTCTTCCACAGCTTGAATAGTCCATGTTAGGATATGCTCGGTGATCTTCGTTGACAATTCCGAGCCAGATTCTTGAACGATCTTCGATAGGCCCTGAAAGGGTAGATATCTTTCGAGCCACTGCCCCTGAGAAAGAAAGTAACGAATTCGGCGAATTGCAGAAAAGGTGAAATTAAAGAAGAGAAACGCCGACGAAGAAAGTGGGGAATAATAGGGGCTATCGTGCCAGAAGATTGGCATCAACGTGATGCATCCATATACACCTCCTGCAAGCCCAACCCACCAAACAACCACACTGAACACAGTATGGTTGATGTTGAACAGATAAATAGCCAGTCCGGTGAAGAACAGAATATTGGATGAGAATCCTAAGTCTCAGTCTAAAGTGAAAAGACTTATATTGATCTACCTATTGGATGAGAATCCTAAGTCTAAGTAGATAGTAAGTTTACTGAGGAATGAAAGAATAAAGAGTGACTAACCTCAGTCTAAAGTGAAAAGACTGAGGCAAGGTGAACACGGTGTCTACACTATATAAGGAATGAACGACTGAGGTCAAAATTGTAAGGGAGTTAAGCTATAAGGAGATAATAAATTCGACTTAGTGTAGAACGCGGACAGTCCTTGGTATCGGTGTCACGCGTCATGTGACGTGTGACTGCGAAGCGTTGGCTCGACTTACGCCTGCGAGGCTGCGCTCCCAACACGCCCCCTCAGTCCGCACGGCGTAGGCCCATGCAGGCTGCGAAGCGTTCGTGCTTCTCTCGTGCAAGACCCTTGGTGAGTACATCAGCAACTTGCTCATCTGTAGGCATGTACTTGAGGCTGATGGCTTTCAGATCAACTTGTTGCCTGAGAAAGTGATGCCTGACATCAATGTGCTTGGTGCGATCATGGAACTCAGGATTCTTTGCGATAGAGATAGCTGATTGGTTGTCAATGTAAAGGATGATGGGTAAGTCAGTTTTTTGATCTTTCCAGATTTCGCTGACTAGGTTTTTTAACCAGGCGGCCTCTTTTGCCGCGTGCGCGCCTGCGATGTATTCGGCCTCGGTACTCGATAATGCGACTGTCTGTTGCTTTTTCGAGCTCCAGCTTATCGCTCCTCCGGCCAACATGAAGACGAACCCCGAGGTCGATTTGCGATCGTTCACGTCGCTGGCCCAGTCGGCGTCGACGTAACCATGGAGATGGGTCCCATCTTGGGCTCCCCTCTGGAAGACGAGGCGTCGGTCGCTCGTGGCTCGGAGGTATCGGAACGCACGGTCGAGGGCTCGCAAGTGCTCTTCACCGGGGTTGGCGGCGTGGCGTCCGAGCGCGGCCACAGTGTAGGCCAGGTCGGGGCGTGTCCCGAGCATCGGGTACATCAGCGCTCCGATCGCGCTCTGGAATGCCTTGACGTTTGTCTCGGGTGAGTCGAGCTTCAGGAGATGCTCGTTCGGGACCGCGGGTGTGCTGATCGGCCTGACGTCGGCCTTTCCTAGGCGTTCGAGGACATCGTTGATGTACCTCTCCTGCGATAGGGCGATCCAGCCGGCATCGCGATCGCGCGTTACGTGCATTCCTAGGATCCAGGTGATCTCACCTAGGTCTGTCATTTGGTATGTTTTCTTTAACTTCTCCTTGTCTTCATTGATGGTTTTGAGACTTTTGCAGGCCATGGTGATATCATCAACATATAGTGCAATTATGGAGAGTGTTTCGTCCTTCAAGCGGGTGAAGACGGCGTGATCGGCATCGGTGCGTGCGTAGCCCATCGATTTGAGCGTCGATTTGATGTGTTCGTACCACGCGCGCCCTCCTTGCTTCGTGCCGTAAACGGCCTTTTTCAATCTCAAGACCATGCCATCTGGAGTGTCAAAGCCTGGGGGGGGAGCCATATAGATCTCCTCTTTCAAGTCCCCGTTGAGGTAGGCTGATTTGACGTCCAACTGATGGACTTCCAGATCGAGTTCGGCAGCGAGCGCAAGGACGGTGCGCAGCGAGGCAAACTTCGCCACTGGGGCGAATGTCTCATCGAAGTCGATCCCTTCAGTTTGGGTGAAGCCCTGTGCGACTAGGCGAGCCTTATATTTTTGGATCGTGCCATCGGGTCCGCGTTTTATGCGGAAGACCCATTTACTTCCGACGATTTTTCGATCGGTCGGGCGCGGCACCAATTCGTATACCCCCATGTTCTCAAACATGCGTTTCTCGTCGTTACAAGCTAGTTCCCATTCGACGGCGTCGGGACGTGCCATTGCCTCGGCATAGGTCCGTGGGTCACTGGCGGGATCGCCTTGCGCGACGGCAGCGCGTTCGGTGTTTCGCTTGCGCGCTCCGTATGACGTCGCGGAATAGCGTGCGTCGTCGTCACGGATGGGTGCGCGGACATTGCGTTTAGGACGGGAGAGCGCGATCGGGAGATCGGGGGGAGGTGGAGGTGCTGTAGGTGTTTCATCAAGTAACTCCTCGATTTCTGATTCACTGACTGATTCGTTTTCAGAGTTACTATCAGTTTCTGAGGGACTTGGAGATGCCTTCGGGATTTGTGGTGTTCCCGGTGGCGTTGCGGTCGCGGCGTCGGGCGTTTCGTCGGGTTCGAGGATTATGCGCTCGAAGCGCTTTACGGGCCCCCCTTCATCGAATACGACGTCGCGCGACTCGAAAAAACGGCCTGATTTCCGGTGCACAAGTCGGTAAGCTTTCCGATTTTTTGCTAAGCCGATAAATGTGCAGATCAGTGATCGCGCGGCCAATTTTGCACGTTTTTTCTTCGGGACGTGCATGAAGGCTCGGGAGCCGAATACCCGGTACATCGATATGTCCGGTTTGTTACCGCTCCAGACTTCGTCTGGTGTTAGGTTGTCGAGCGCGCGCGTGTGCGAGACGTTGTGCAGCAGGGCGGCGTACTCCAGCGCATCGTACCAATACGTGTCGGGGAGGCTCGCGTCGGTGAGCATGGCTCGGACCTTATCGAGCAACGTGCGGTTCATTCGCTCGGCAACGCCGTTGTGCTCCGGCGTGTGCGGTGTTGTTATTTCGTGCTGAATACCCCTCTCTTCTAGGAATTTATTGAAGTCCCCCCCTTTGTATTCGCCCCCTCCATCCGAACGGAGAAGCCGAAGTCGTTTCCCGGTCTGCACCTCGGCGCGTTCGACAAACACTTTGAAGCGGTCGAGTGTGTCCGATTTTTCGCGCAGGCCATCCACGAAGACTTTGCGGGATGCGTCGTCGATCCATGTGACGAAGTAATAGTACCCTTTATGTGATCGGGTCGGGATCTTGCCACATAGGTCCGAGTGGACGCGGCCGAGGACCTTGTCCGATCGCGATTCCGTTGTCTTCTGGATTTCGACTCGAGTTTGCTTTCCTTTCAAGCAGGGTTCGCAAGGGGTTGTAAGTGATTTCCCGGATGTAATCTCGATGCCACTGACGATGCCCTTTCGGGCCATGCGTAGGATCGTGTCCGTGTTCAGGTGGCCGAGGCGTCGGTGCCATGTAGCCAGATCGGCTTTCGCAGATGGGGCCCGTGCCGTTAAGGCAAATTCGTGCGCGGGGGATAAATCATCGCCTTCCGCGGGGAACGATTCGACGATCGCGATTCGAGCGGTGGCAAGGGGGACCGTTTGTATATTCATGAGATAGAGATTTTGATGCCGCTGACCCTCGCAGATAACGTTTTCGTTCGAATCGAATATCTGGCAGCCTTGCCCAGCGAATCGGACATCGGCGCCGCAGCCGGTGAGGTGGGAGACGGACAATAAGTTTCCGTGCAGCTCAGGAACGTACAGGACGTTCTGTAGTATGACGTCGTTCCACTCGTTTCCGGCGCGCATTCGAACATGTACGCGTCCCTGGCCGATGCCTTGGATGGCGCTGTTATCACCCAGGACGACGGGGATATTCCGGGTAAGGGTGGAGAACTGCTGGAACCAATTTCTGTTGGAGCACATGGTGCGTGATGCACCAGAGTCCATTATCCAGGAATTCTGGTTTAACTTCAGATTGGTAGCGTTCGACTGCGCTCGGAAGACATGGACGGTTCGGATGGTCTCGTCCGAGGTCGTTTCGTCGGCGTTCGCAATTTTTGCCGTTGCTGCGGGCGTCGCGGTTGCCGGTTTCGCGTTTGCGGTTGCTTTGGCCTCCTGCTCCTTCTTCAGCTTTCGACATTCGCCCGTATCGTGCCCCTTAATTTTGCAGTGGTTGCAATACTTTTTGGACTTGTCTTCCTGATTTCCTTTACCCTTTCCTTTCCCTTTTTTAGCGGCCTTAATCGACTTGGCGAAAAAAGCGGTAGCGGCCATGCCCGATTCGTGAACACGGCGCTGCTCGTCTCGTACGATTTGGGACTTCGTGTTTTCGATGTCGATGTTGTCGCGGGTGGAGAGTATCGTTTTTAGGGTGGATAAGGAAGGTGGTAGCGCCCCGATAATGGTGTGCGCGATTATGCGGTCGTCGAGAGCAAGTCCGAGGGCGGTGATCGTGCGAGCGGAACGAATTAAGGAATTTATTTGCGGCTCGAGGGGCTCCGTATCGAGGAGCTGGCGGCGGAAGACGTCATCAATGAGGTGGGTTATCCTCTGCTCGCCTTTCCCCTCGTAACGTTCCGCTAATCGACTCCAGGTATCCTTTGCGGATTTCGTGTCGAGGACTGAGTTGAGCGGCTCGTCCGTCATGGCCATTACGAGATGCATTCGCGCGCTCTCGTTTTTGGTGTTCCAGTGCGCGAAACCCATTGGATCGGCTGATGGATCTGGTTTTGCGAGGGTTCCGCTGGTGACTGACCAAAGGTCATGGTAGGTGAAGACGGTCTCTACGCGGCACTTCCAGAAAGCGTAATTGCTACCGTCCATTTCGAGAAGGGGGAGGTTGAGCAAATGGGGGGGTCGTCCCGGAGCAGTCTGAGAAGAAGTCGAGGCCCCTGCGGAGGAGGCACTTGTACCGTGTGGTGTAGACATTCTGTGTTAGGACTTGTTTTGGCTTGTTCGGAATTTGTTGTGCGCGCGCGGTGTCTTCGAGAGCTCTTAAAGCTCAGGTCTCATAATCTATTGGATGAGAATCCTAAGTCTCAGTCTAAAGTGAAAAGACTTATATTGATCTACCTATTGGATGAGAATCCTAAGTCTAAGTAGATAGTAAGTTTACTGAGGAATGAAAGAATAAAGAGTGACTAACCTCAGTCTAAAGTGAAAAGACTGAGGCAAGGTGAACACGGTGTCTACACTATATAAGGAATGAACGACTGAGGTCAAAATTGTAAGGGAGTTAAGCTATAAGGAGATAATAAATTTGACTTAGTGTAGAACGCGGACAGTCCTTGGTATCGGTGTCACGCGTCATGTGACGTGTGACTGCGAAGCGTTGGCTCGACTTACGCCTGCGAGGCTGCGCTCCCAACACAGAAACAACGACAGGTGTAGCAGAGCAGGCAGCGCTTCAACAGACCAAGGAAGGTGAAACCTTTCGACACCGTTAGCAAAGAATGCACGTATTGATGCTCGCTTGTGTGGACTGTATAGTGGCGGTTGAGTGATTGTGAGGAATCGACGTGCCCATTGTTGTAACATTGTTGCCAGTAGCGCAGATGTGAGACTGATGACCAAACTGAGGGACCAGAGAGAGTTGACCAAGACTGCTGATTTCGGAGGAGAGAAGTCGGGTTGTTGAACTGGAGTGGCAAGGATCGATGCACGAGACATGTTTGGGTCGGCGAGAAGTTGATAGATGTTTGCGAGATAGAACGCAGTGGTATCCTGTGGATTCGATTTTAGGTCTTGAACGGAAACAGTGAGCAATGCAGCGAGTGCAGCCGAGAATAAGCCGGTCTACGATATTCACTTTAGTCACTGGGCTCTAGTGCAGTGTTGATATATGGGCTCACGAAGATAAGGATGCCGTCTGCATCCTTTTGCCAGCGATGGGACATCTTTTCGTCCTCTCCCTCTGTCATCTTAATGTACATATGGAAGAGGGGCCCTGAGCTATCTGAAAAGATGGCCTGTCCCTGCGAGGATTGACCTTGCTCTGTCCGAGCCTGAGGGCTGGCTGATAGGGCGGATGAACTTGATGATGATAACGTAGGCTAACGTATAACATACTATTGTCCATTTTCTGTTGAGGTAGATTCTCTCTGTTGGTAGCTTCCGGGGTAGCAGGTCGGGACGTCAGGAGGAACAGAGCGTAAATCGAGGTGAAGCGACGAAAATACAAGTACAGTTACGTAAGGTCAAGTACCGCGGTGGCAGGACGCGTCCCTTGGGGCCATCGTAGTATACTGAATGATGAATATGCTACATAAATGCAGATTCAAAAGCAAGAAGACTTTGCATAGTTGCGAAGATATGTCATACTGTATCTGCTCTTTCCATTCCCGACAATGAAATCGACGGAAAGGGTGCTAACACTCTGCCCGCTGTATAGGCTTCCTCTCTTCTACTTTTTCCAGGTCCAGCCATTCTTGTGGCTTTCCCTGTCCGATAATTGTCATCCATATCGTGATGCCTGCGTGCGATCTTCCATCATGAGGGCGTCGCAGTGGCATTCTCTCATTAATCCCCTCCCGTTCGAGTCCATCTCGGCACTTTCTCATATTCCCAATACTCGTGCGATATTAGACGCCCAATTGTGCAACACCGCTGGGACCATGCTAGACTCACAAGAAAGAGCCGAAGGATATAGGTTGTGTCGCTCCACGCAATGGCTGAGCGCTGATCCTCGTAGGGTCTGCCAGTGCCTTATGTGGGGCAGGCTCGCGCAGTAGGCGTCGCTGCCCAATGGTCGACAACGTTTTGGGCACGATATTGAGCCGATTTCAGCATTTCACCTCACACATTGACTATGTAAAATAAGAAATATCAGCACAGGGCGGAACGCCAGGCACTTATTACTTGGCACGCATTCCTCGACGAGTCCATGTGGCCGTAGTCCAACAAGCACTCACCGATTCAACATACGCAGATGGAACGAGGCCACCCTGAACGTCCGAAACTCCCATTGGTTTAACTTGAGCTAGTGGGCCATTACTTCGTATGGCATGTCCGAGTTCTCCCATGTTGTAGATATGCATATAAATGCAATCCTCTGCTCATATCACAGAATAAATGCAACACAATGAAAACTCTATTGAAACTATTTCACACACCATAATAGTATCAAATAGTAAAACTTTATGCAACTGAATAGGGTCATTCACAGCAGCATTATTTGGGCTCATTATGTGTTCATTATTTTCCCATTATTAGCTATATTTCTACAAGTGATGATTTAATAGAACAATTAATGGAATAAATAATGGGCTTGTGTGAAACCCCCCTCCAATAAGTATCACTTTAATGGACTTTAATGTGCACTTTTGATGTTGTCCAATTCTCTCGGCATGCTTGTTATTTGAAACTCCAACAGATGGCATCAGCCATGTCACTAGTTGGCTGCAAGTACTCCTGCTTGTAGGACCTGAGCCCAGGACATGCCGACCATCTCGCTTCACCGTTGATTACTCACTGAGATCAACAAGATCGACAAGAGCTTGAAACAAGCTTGCCTTGACCTTGAAATCCAAGAACTCACCTACGAAATCCTCCAGGATGTTGACAACAACTCAGATGCACCAAGCGACAGCACTTCAATCAGCTCTCTCTCCTCTCTCTCCTCTGACACTGACACTGACTCTATGGATGACCATGACCATTCCTTCTTGGTCTCTTACCACCATCACCGTTGTTTTTTCCCACGATGACTTCCCCCCCCCGTTACACCCACTGCAACCCCCAGGTTTCAGTTTCCCCCTCCCTCTCCCTCTGTGGCACCTCCCCGGCCCCCGCTCAAGCCCCTGTCAAGACCACAGGACGAGATTGGCCCTTCCAATTCTCATGAATTTTCACCTTCACGGGTTTTCACCGAGACTCCTGTTTCTCAGCCCATTCAAACGCCCGCCTTGGATATGTTGGCTGGCGGGGCAGAGCCCTCCCTCGAACCTCACTACTTCCCTCCTGGGAAAAAGCTTGCAAAGAAGAAGGCACTTTCTGGGGATGACAAACTCTCCATTTTCGACATCCTCAACACCTTTCGTCGTCACTGGTTCCTCTCTGTGGACAACCTCAGGGCCAATGCCCTCTCAGCCCAAAAGGCAGTGGACGGAAAAATTTCTTGGGTTGAGTTCACTCCCCAGTTCCATGCTCACCTGGTCAAGTGTGCTGTCGCGCTTGTGCCTCGCCCCATCAATAAGGTGAAAAAGGTGATGCTCAGATATATCTTAGAGCTTCTTAATGGGGAAGGCCCTCAAGCCTTTTTCAATCTCTCAAAAGGCCAGCAGAGAGCTACGCAGGCCCAAAAGGAGAAGAGGCGACTCTCACGGAAAAGGAACCACGCATTGAGGCGAGATCACCGAAAAGTGGCCGAAAAAGCTGTTAACGGCAGACCACAACGGCAATGCCCGACCTGCGGATGGAAGTTCACGTCCCGCAAAGCTGCAAAGAGACACTGATGCCCTATTTCCATGGAGGAGAGCGGAAAGAGTGGGGATGCAAAAGGCAAGGGTAGAACCTCTGCCTGCGCTAGGCCGGACAAGCCAGGCCCCCCTAATCCTCCCACCGCCCCCTCTAACATGGTCACTCCATTGGCCACCACTGCCCTGCAAACTGCGACAATGCTCAAGACTAAAGCTCCGAAGAAAAAGAAGAAGCAAAGTGCCTACAAACGGCCGAACACTCCATCCAGCGCTGTCGAGGTGGCATCAACAGGTCCCACCCCGCTCCGCACTTTGGTCAGAGAGTTTGTGTCCGACCAGCGTTCTGAGGGTACCTCCAACCGACGTTCGACTCGGCTTAACACTGAGAAGAAGCAAAGGACCAGGAGAGGGCTAATGGACTCAGTAACGTGACAGGACTTGAGTAGTGGTACTGTCAGGACTTGAACGTGGTCTATAGGATGTGTGTACCCTGAAATCGCTTAATAAAAGTTATTCTAAAAATAAAATAAAATAAAATAAAGATTGGTGTTAATCAGCCCAATCAGTGTTGTCAGTGCTTACCACCATGATTAGTGGCAAAGAGCATGATCAGGGTTGTCAGTGGTTATCACTGTAATTAGTGGTAATCAACATCATCAGCATCATCAGCATTGTCAGTGGTTATCAGCGTGGTCAGTTGTTATCTGACTAATCAAGCTAATTAGTGGTAATTGGGCTAATTGGTGATTATCAGTGGTTATCAGGTGTTTTCAGGTGCCAGTCACCCAGGATCACGGGGGCCTCGAAGGGGGACCGTTTACGTGGGTCCGGGACTTGACACCCTTCTCCACCGTCGGGATCATGGTTATCCTATATTCTTTCAATCCCATAATTGGCCCTCACTCACGTGCACACTTTCAAATTAGTTTATTTCAAATTGTAGTGATGTTTCAAATTGATATATTCAAATTGTGATAGTATACATTATGTGGGAACGATGGGATAGTGAAGAGCATTGGCCATTCCAGGGCAGAGATGTCGGCGGCCATGATCTGGCCGTTTGCCGAGATGTTGTCCATTGGTTGTTCGTCGTTCGCAGCCCCCAGAGGTGCGCATCCTTGTGAACCTCTTCCCAAGTGAAGCCTGCATCGCAGCTCAAGAACGTCACTCTCTACATAAAGTGCGAGTTTCTCGCTCACCTTGCCAACGGCTATTATCAACCCGACGACAGAGGGACTGCTAAACGTCACGCGAGGGTCCACTCGTTCGTATATCCATGGGCGCAAAGCGAGAAGCCTGTCTCAATTGTCACCACAGGATCTCTTCGAAGCGGAGTGAGGCACGTACCACACTTTGACAGGCATACAGCTGCCCATGCAAATCATAGTTGGGAAGGATCAACTGTTTCCAGCTCCCTCCATCATTGTGCATGATGTGCGTCTGCAAATTCTTAATGCCCGTGACCGCAGCCACCTCGGGATTAGAGACGATGTTGATGAGTGCGATACCATCACGATCATCTGCTCAAAGTCGACATCCCCATGCACATCGCGAGTCACATTCATGATCGACGTGCCAAAGTACCTGACGAGAGAGGGGGTCAACAGGAAACAACAAATACAACAAGCTCTGCTCACCAACTCAGATGGGGTAAGCTGAAGGAAAGAAAGACATGAACAAGCCAGGAACTTACAAAACGAACAAGAATTATGGTGAGAATGGAAGAAGAGGAGGTGGAACAAGGCAGAGCGAGAAGAGGGAGAAAAGAGAGACTCAAGATGAGAGTCAGATGGCTAGAGGAAAGATGCAAATTCACTCACCGTGATTGGGTTTTATAAACCACCACACAGCTGGGTTGTAATTAACGTCAGTGACAAGGAACCGCTGTCCCAACTGCCTCAAAGAACAAGGGCCGGAAGAAAATGCACCAGGGGGAGTAATGGAGCCATCAGGCGGTAACATGAGATCGGTGGTGTCGGTGGTGCTGTGGCGTCCTCAGAATGCCGCCTCGTATATGAAATTAACAAAAGAGAAAAAAAAAACCTTATCCATTTCTGTGGTTCGGGGCTGCACGTTTTTGTCCTGCCACCACAGCAATCAGTGAAACAAACGGATCAAAGGAGATAAGTTATTGGCCGCAGTGAATTTGTCTATGCGCGAGGCACCGATGTTGTGGTGCTTGCAACGGGGGCGAGGTTGGGACAGCGATCAGGGGTTTGCAAGACGGCTGAAGAGGGCGGCGGAAAATGTAAAAAAAACTTGATGCGGCATGGACCATGCTCACAATGGGTATTCGATATCGTCCGGTCCCGAGCTTCGCAGTGTGCCGCCAGAGCGTCAAGTTGGAGGTGGTGGTGCCCATGATCACATCAACGATACTGAGCTCCGGTGGCTGTGTGATCGATCACATTGAGGGAGAAGGGTAAACTCTCCGGATAATAGGACCACTCACAAATGCTACATTTTGCGTGGGCGCCCCATGTCGGTGGCGGTGGCGTTTGCTGCTTGCCGTTGGTAGTTGATGGCGTGGGGCTCTCGATGGTTGGGCGGGTGGCAGCCCGTAGCGATCGTGTTTGCGAGGTGTTGGCTCGTGCAAAGTCAACTAGTGAGAAGTCTTGGGGGCACAGGATATCCAGATTATCAGGTTCCTGTTCAAGGAGAGAAGGTTGTCAGCAGTCTGTCTGAAAGAGAGCGAGAGGGGTTGGCCCGGGTGTGGGTTTGAGTATGGTTGAGACGGCTGTGGGGTTTGGGGTTTGGGAAGAGGAGGTGGGGAGGCTGATTAGCATGGTTTGGGTAAGGGAGATACCGGTGTCTAGCGCAGCTAGATCGGTGTCGAGTGCCGCAACCATTAACCCATGAGGACTCTCGGTGTGTCGGACTTCTTTCCCCTTTTCAAAGGCGACTGCGGCGGCGATCCCAATTGGTGTGTTGTGTTCCCTGTCAAAGTGAGTGAGGGCACAACGACAGAATATGAATATTACCAGATTTCCGGCAGCGTTGGGGTTCATCTCGGATCTGAGGGTGGGGACCCATGCTTTGCGCATTTGCATCTGAGGTTCGTGGAGTAAGTGGAGGTCATTGGGGCGGGACAGACGATTGGCGGGGCCGTCATGGGATGCCCCGTGTTGCGCATCAGGAGAGAAGAGAAGACGGCACTGATGGGGACATCCGGGCCAAGAATCAATCCAGAGATGCACATACGTGCGAAAGCTTCAATGCTGTGGCATATGTTAGTACGCGAAAGGCAGCAAAATATGAAGGATATGCCTAAAGAATATGAAGCGGGAAAAATTGGCGTAGTCTTCCTATGGATGAAAGAACCCCACAATTTGAGGAGGCGATGCGTTTGGACTGAAGAGAGTGAGGGTGCGAGAGGCTTTTATGGCGAGCAAAATGGCATGAAAAAGAATGGAACAAAGAATGACAGGCTGTGTCCATCTGCACGATAAGTCATATACAGGCTCAAAGCGGAAGAGAAGCGGAGAACGCACGAAGATAATAAAAAGTTGAACGGAAACGATTAAGTTGGCCTACATGACAGAGGCCCAGCGTTTGTCCGCAGGCGAACGGGAGAACGTTGCTCGAGTTATCGAAAAGTGACTCGTTTCGATTCCCCATGTCATCGTCATCTCCAGTCGCAGAATCGTCGACCGGCAAACAAATACGCGTCAAGACCGACACCAGCACAATTGACGATACGGATCTCCATGGTATACATGACAGTGACGAAGAGTAAAAATGTCTGCCAAGCGTGTACCGCATGAGGGAAACCGATTCGAAAGACGAAGGGTAGCCTGGCCACGCGAGAGTAGTGGGTGGGTAAATGGGGATGACGTGTGCCTGTACTGAAAACCTTTACGGATAAGTTCCGAAACTGGAACCAAATGTACTGTTATACTTTAGCTCGTGAATTGCAGCGGACGCCGAGACGGATCACTGCATCCCTTTCCCCTGGCTCTTTTTTTGAAATTGTTTTTTGTTTGCCTCAAGTCCAAACAGGTAATATTTGATTGCATAGATCCTGAAATCAATTCAGCTATACCGCCGTGTCTGTTCAAGCTACAGTATGTTCAAGCTAAACTAGTAAGCGACATTCATTGCGTCAAAGTAAGTTATCCGTTGGCACATGACTCCAGTCTCCAGGTGCATCTTCTGATCCAAAAAGGGAGAATACTATTATGGGGGGGGTACCCCCGCCGTGGTCCACTACCCCCCCCCATGATAGTAGTCTATCCGTGTTCTTTGGGCTCCAAGAGCGTGCAGATCTGCAAGAAGATCGAGGACAGCAATTCGCACAGCCTGCGACAAGCCAGGTGGCATGATATCGGACTCCAGGGCCTCGGCGCCAGTGAACTTGTCCTCACCATTCTCAGCTGCATCACCTGCAAAGGGTTTCGGTGTCTAGCAGCTAACAGTACCCAACTCCGAGTCTGCGTTCAAGCAAAGTCGTTACAAAGGCTGGTGATCTGGTGAGAAGATTGAGAATCTTGACCGACAACAGGAATACCTCATCAGGGTGTGAACGGGGACTGATGGGAAACGATCCTACTAGCATCTGACTTGCTGCACGAATTACTGCCCATTACCCGCTCGGGAGAGTGGCCGATTCCACCGCCGTACTACTCTCGGGAGTGTTGTCGCTCTGCACATTATATCTCACCAAGCCGGCCCCAATCACGCGCACCATCTTCCATCCAGTGGGTCCTCTGCTTAATTACCTGACAACGACAGGATCAAACCAGATGGTATATGCCCGTCATTCTCCTTGTGCTCATCAACAAATCGTCACAGATTCGTCACAGATCAACTCCACAAGCTTTTTTCTTGTGACATTTGACCTCTTTCTTGTGACATAGCGCGGAGCACCTCCGTTCCGAGCTACAACCTGAGAGTCGTTATGGCCAACATCCGGAGGCTCATGACGGGCGATGAGCAAGAAGCGATGCTTCCCTGGTGGCGCAGGCTCGCAAACGTCCCTCTCAAACGCGACGTCGGTCGCAGATTTGGTGTCCGTCAACATCCCGTGACACACTCCACCTCCCCGCCGCCCTCTCCACCTCCCCGCCCAACTCGACCGATGACTCCATGAACGGTGATGTGGTCGCTGCGGCGAGCCCAGGCGATCCGCTTACCATGGAGCTGGTGGGAAGCTCGCCCAGGAGACCTCCATAGTCGACAAATAGACGATGAAGAAGACAAAAGGATTTAAAACCATCCCCACCCTCGACGCCATCACGGTGCACTTTGCGCGCACACGTACACCCCTTTGGAGGACGACAAGAAGGCCCGCGCCGCGATCAAAGCACAGATCGATCGAAGCCGACAAAAGGGAACGTGTGCAAAAGACGGCGCAAGAAAAGGCGTTGCATGAGGGTGCAACGGCCGCACCCTTTGTAGCAGCGCCTGCCAGTGCTGCGCCTGCGATAACCTCGGATTGTCGTCGCGGGGCTTGACTTTGAAGTGACCTACTTTCAAATTCAGTTCACGAGGGGAGGGCAGCTGATGACTATCACGTTTTCAAATGATACCTGTTGTTTTTCCTTCAAGTTTCTCCCTTTCAATAAAGTTTCATTTTGTATACTGGAATTGTAGTGCGGTGGTTGTTGGCTCGATAATCGGGAAGTGCCGATGCTGGCGTCTATTGTACAGAGCAAATAGCGCCGAACAGAGCCGGTCAGGGGATGAGGCCGGGGAAGGGGCGCTTGCCAAGTCGAACGGGCGCTTGAATCAAAGTGTGAATCGTGCCGTGAGCGTGAAATTCATGCGACCTCACTTGTGCGTGAAAAAAGGCCGGCAACGGCCGCAATGAAATCGATGACAGCCAACGCAGGCTCACTCGTGTGGGAAACAAATCTGGCAACAGCCGCAACGAAATCGATGACAATTCCCACGCACAACTCACCAAAACGCGAGCTCAATTGAAAACTCACACGCTCTCGGCAATTGCCGCAACGAAATCGATGACATTCCCACGGTGGGCAACCAAAACGCGGCCTCAAATGTAAAATTCACACGCTCTCGGCAACAGCCGCAACGAAATCAATGACAATTCCCACGCTTGACTCACCAAAACGCGGGCTCAATTGAAAACTCACACGCTCTCGGCAATTGCCACAACGAAATCAATGACATTCCCACGGTGGGCAACCAAAACGCGGCCTCAAAGTAAATTCACACGCTCTCGGCAATGGCCGCAACGAAATCAATGACAATTCCCACGCTTGACTCACCAAACGCGGCCTCAAATAAAAACTCCCACGCTCTCGGAAATTGCCGCAACGAAATCGATGACATTCCCACGGGGGGGGGGGCAAAAATCCCCTATGAAAAAGCGACTAAAAACCTCGTTCTCTAAAAGAGAACTCGGAACTTTCCACCAACTACGAAATGTCAGCGATGCACCCGAGCTACACAAGAGATGAACGCACTCGTCATCGGTTTTCTCGACGAGTAAAAGTAGTTGATCCTCCTTGATTTCGATTTCATCTTCGGATTGGGGAACATAATCATATGATGCTTTGAGAACGGCGATGTATTCCTCGTGTTCGTCACTCATGAGCGCACAAGTTTGTTGTCAAGAATAGAGATAGAGTTGTTGGTATTGACGCTCTCTCTCTCGCACCAAACCGGGCTGGAGTACGGCGCTTATGTAATACATTGCCGTACACGCGCAGCAGCGCTCGAGCGCCTCTTCAGTTATACGCTTTGGGGCCACCCTACAGTGCGAGGACATTTGAACTAACTATTCGTCTGTTTATTGATAAATTACACAATCTGGTTATCCTCTGCCCAGATCTCATGGTTTTTCTGTAATCTTCGATCTTGCCGTCTTTCGATGACCATGTCCTCTTTCTGTCTTGCACATATCATATACCCCTCACGTTCAAGGCGACCGAGATCTTGTCTCGGATCAAAGGGAAAAATGACGAGGCTTTTCAAGATTACGGTACCTTGTGCGCTATGACCTTTACTTTTGTGACCTTGAACCTACGAGGTGAAAAGCGTGTCTGAATAAAACATACTCCGACCACTCCTTCCTCCCAGTAGAATTTATGACAACTCGATCTGCCCTCCCCCCGTGTCACAGAGAGTATTTCTCAACTATAGTTGTCGACCGCGAACTCAAGCAATCTCCTGCTGGGTTATGTACCAACAAGGAATCCCCTTCTTCAGGTAGCCCCGATGAGAGTACCACATCATCATCCGACAACCTCAAGCTTTTACAAAAAGACAACGGAACTCCACGCCTCACATTCGAATCTCCTGCGGTGCATCCCTTTTCATAATTGCGCCAGCGTGATTGACCTACTCCCGTTCTTCAGTCGACAACGATGAAACCCTACAAGAACCATCGGAAAGACTTGCTGGAGAAAAGGTCGAAGTCGCAATGAGCATGAGTTTTACTGAAGATAAAAGACAAGAGCTCCGAGTCTTTGGCAGTGCCAGTGAAACTTCTTGGGATGCCTGGTCCGAGGGTGGCTGACTAAGCTCAGTGGCTGATACCCAGCGATATCGCACTCGAGTGTGGAATCACATCCAATGTTCCTTCTACCCCGCAGAAATGGACATTCCTTTTTAGAAACTACTCATTTCATTCTGTTCCTCTCTGGCTGTTTCTCAAACATGAGTCACTTGCCTATCTCTCGAAATGTGCCACCTTGCGACGCCAGTGGTACCCCCCGTTGGGTAGCGTCCCAAGTCTGCCGTCTTCCAATTGCTGTTCAAGTTGTGGCACACTGACCCCTCGCCACAGTCAATCACTCTTATTATGCACCATACACCGCTGTCCGCGCGGGCGCCATCTATTAAATAACAACAGATGGCACGATGTTATATCCAGTACAGCCACGACAGAACTACGTACAATACAAGCGCTGAGTATTGCTCGAAACAAAAAACCCCTCGGCGCTGAGCGCTATACATACCACATCTCGCTTACGTGAAATTGAAGACATAAAAGAGGCACGGAACGAAGGATCAAGACCTGGCGAGCGGCGAATATCGTACAGGAAAATGAAACGTATACAAGAAGGCGGACATTGCAAGATAGCGTGCCCGAGAAACAAGTAATGGCTCGAAGGAAGGAATCCGAGTCAAGCGTACTGGTTTTCAACACGGTACCGACTCCAGGGAACAGTGTGCACATTGACTTGGAAAGAGCAGTCAGAATCGACGTTGACATGGATCTCAAAAGAGAAAGAACCCACCAGTATACATATCCAATAGGAGGCCTCACCAGAGACTGCACTGCTCTATGCTGGACGGTCAATGCCGCCAGAGGAGGATACTGGGTCGGGGGAAGCTTGAAGACGCGAAGAATCCGTCGCTAGTTCAGGGACGGACATAGCCGACTCGTGAGATTGCTCTGTGATATCCATGGGCGGAAGGAGAGAGATAGACGTCGGAAACGTGGAAGGGAAAGGAAGAGGAGTGTCACTGGCAACTGTGCCCGAGAATGATGATGATGGAATGTCAGGGACAACTCCGAGACTTGCGTTCGTTTGAGGATCGGGACTACGGCTAAGCGGCGGGGAAAAGGATGGGTGAGGGATGAATATAGACACTGCCGGTGCGGGATTCGGGTCCAACTCTGAGTTGGAAGTGGGCGAGATGGTAAGGGGTTTGTCAGTGAGGCCTTGCGTTTGTATGTCAAGTGAAGTAGCAACGGGGTCAAGATTGTCGGGAGGAGAGCGGTGGGAGGACTCGATGGTTGGGGGAGCATGAAGAACATCATGTAGAGATGATTCTCCGACAAAATGTACGCGGTTATCAACTTTGGTCAATGCGGGGAAGGATGACACGGCGGGCTCTGTGGAAAGGTTCATAAAGGCGTCGAGAGAGTCGGAGGTGGTCGCGATAGGATGATGACCCGGGATTTTGCATAGTTGGTACGAAAATGGGTCGTTCAGAGTGGGGTTAAGAGGAGATGTGGAAGCATCGGTGCCTTGATGTAAAGAGATATAAAGATGCCAAATAGGGAAGAGAATATGATAAGGAATGTCATGAGGTCCACGATCGCGCGCTTCTCGAGTGATCTCGTTCCACAAATCACAGAAGTCGTGCTGCAGTCCAGGAAGAGTATTTTCAATGCCAAATCCGGAAATGGACGACAGGATGGCCTCTAGCCACACTGCGAAAAGAATCGTATCTTGAATTTCATGAATCTTGAGACACAAGCGGAACAGTAGGCGAGTGATGTGGATCAAGTTGGCAAGTAAAACGCTGTCACCATTTGCAACGTAATTTCGAAAATCTTCTTCTGACAGATCAAGTTGATCCTTGGCTAGTGCCTCCCAACGCTCATCGCGTTCCGACGTGTTTGCAATGACGCTAGCAATTATGCCTTGAGAACATAAACCAAGAACTTGGCCATCACTAGTACTTGTCAGAGATTGCCAAATATCAATCGATCGCAACAGATCTTCTCCATAAAAATAAACGCATCTGAGGGTGGACACGGTTGAAAAGGAGAGATGTGCTGCATCGACAGCCTTCGCGCAAATGATGACGTGCCTTTTCTTGTCTTCCTCCGACAAAAGACTAGATGACAAGGTACGGTAACCGAAATTGGAAAACGCCAACTCCAATAGTTTGTCAAATTTGGTGAAATCGTGTCCTAGGTCACGTGTTCGGACTACTTCGGAGCTACAGAAGCCAGGGATGGCTTCGAAGAACTGTTCAAGATCCTTATCTTCTTCCAGAGCTTGAATAGTCCATGTTAGGATACTGTTGTTGATCTCCGCCGACAATTCCGAGCCAGCTTCTTGGACAGCCTTCGATAGGCCCTGAGAGGGTCGATATCTTTCGAGGTACCGCCCCAGAGAAAGAAGGTAAAGAATTCGGCGGATTGCAGAGAACGTGAAATTAAAGAAGAGCCACGCCGACGAAGAAAGTGGTGAATAATAAGGGCTATCGTGCCAGAAAATTGGCATCAACGTGATGCATCCATATATACCTCCAGCAAGCCCGACCCACCAAACAACCACACTGAACACAGTATGGTTGATGTTGAACAGATAGATAGCTAATCCAGTGAAGAAAAGGAACAACGACAAGTGTAGCAGAGCGGGCAGTGCTTCAACAGACCAAGGAAGGTGAAACTTTTCGACACCATGAGCAAAGAATGCACGGATAGATGCTCGCTTGTGTGGACTGTATAGTGGCGGTTGAGTGATTGTGAGGAATCGACGTGCCCATTGCTGTAACATTGTCGCCAGTAGGGCAGATGTCAGACTGATCACCAAACTGAGGAACCAGAGTGAGTTGACCAAGACGGCTGATTTCGGAGGAAAGAAGACAGGTGGTTGAACTGGAGTGGCAAGGATCGATGCACGAGATATGTTTGGGTCGGCGAGAAGTTGATAGATGTTTGCGAGATAGAACGCAGTGGTATCCTGTGGATTCGGCTTTAGGTCTTGAACGGAAACAGTGAGCAATGCTGCGAGTGCAGCAGAGAATAAGCCGGTCTACGATATTCACTTTAGTCACTGTGCTCTAGTGCAGTGTTGATATATGGGCTCACGAAAATAAGGATACCGTCTGCATCCTTTTGCCAGCGATGGGTCATCTTTTCGTCTTCTCCCTCTGTCATCTTAATGTACATATGGAAGAGGGGCCCTGAGCTATCTGAAAAGATGCCCTGCCCCTGCGATGATCGAACTCGCTCTGTCGGAGCCTGAGGGCTGGCTTCAAGGGAGGATGAACTTGATGATGATAAGGTAGGGTAACGTATAACATACTGTTGTCCATTTCTGTTCCAGGTAGACACTCTCTGTTGGTGGCTTCCGGGGTAGCAGGTCGGGACGTCAGGATGAACGGAGCGTAAATCGAGATGAGGCGATTAAAATACAAGTACAGTTACGTAAGGTCAAGTACCGCGTGGCAGGACGCGTGCCTTGGGGCCATCGTAGTATACGAAGCTGAATGATTGATATGAACATGCTACATAAGTGCAGATTCAAATCAAAAACACTTTGCATAACTGATATCGCATTCTGTATCTGCTCTTTCCATTCCCCGACGATGAAATCGACGGTTTTCCCAGTACTCGTGCGATATCAGACGTCTCCAATGGCACCCAACTGTGCGACACTGCCGGGACCGTGCTAGACCCACAAGAAAGAGCCGAAGGATCTAGGTTGTTAAGCGCTGATCCTTGTAGCTTCTGCCCTTGCTTCTGCCTTATGTGATGCAGGGCTCACGCAGCAGGCGTCGCTCCCCAATGGTTGACAACATTTTGGGCACGATATTGAGCCAATTTCAGGATTTCACCTCACACATCGACTATAGATATTAAAAATATCGGCACAGGGCGGAATGCCAGGCGCTTATTACTTGGCACGCATTCCTCGACGAGTCCATGTGGCCATAGTCCAACGAGCACTCACCGAATCAACGTATGCAGATGGAACGAGGCCACTCTAAACGTCCGAAACAACCATTGGTTTAACTTTCTACCAACTACGAAATGTCAGCGATGCACCCGAGCTACACAAGGGATGAACGTACTCGTCATCGGTTTTCTCGACAAGTAAAAGTAGTTGATCCTCCTTGATTTCGATTTCATCTTCGGATTGACTACGATGCCGAGAACGGCAATGTATTCCTCGTGTTCGTGACTCATGAGCGCGCACAAAGTTTGTTGTCAAGAATAGAGATAGAGTTGTTGCTCTCACTGTCGCACCGAACCGTCGCTGGTGCACGCCCTCTTACGTAATACGTTGCCGCCTGCGAACAGCCAGCCTGACCCTACACTTTTGAACTATTTGTCCGTTTATTCATCAATTACACAATCTCGTTATTCTCTGCTCGTGATACTTCTGGTGCAGTTACCTTTGATCTTGCGGTCCTTCGATCTTTGGTTGAGAAATAGACATTCCTTTTTGGAAACTAGTCGTTTCAATCTGTTCGTCTCTGACTGTTTCTCGAGTTTCTCGAACATGAGTCACTTGTCTATTTCTCGAAATATTTTTACCTTGGGACCCCAGTGGTGCCCCCATTGGGCAGCGTCCCAGGTTCTCTTCCAATCGAGTCGTCCTCGAGAACACATCCTACTCCTCGCACAAACTCTTCAGCCGAACGACCCGCGTCTTGCCACTCAAATCTACTTTGATCCAGCTTGATAGTTGATAACCCTTGACATGGACCAAAACGGTCCGCGTCTCCCGAGAAGTTATCATGAACTATACACCGCTGTCCGCGCGGGCGCCATCTATTAATGAACAACTGACGGCACGCTGTTGTATCCAACTCAGAAGTGCAGTGATACAAACTCTTTAGCAAGGGCAGCCACGATCGAACGACGTACAACAGAAGTGCTGAGTATTGCTCGAAACAAACACCCCCTGGGCGCTGAGCGCTATATATACAACGTCTCGCTTAGGTGAAATTGAAGGCATAAAAGAGGCACGGAACAAAGGATCAAGACCTGGTGAGCGGCGAATATCGTCAAAACGTATACAAGAGGCGGACATTGCAGGATAGCGTGAATGAGAAACAAGCAATGGGTCGAAGGAAGGAATCCGAGTCAAGCGTGCTGGTATTGAACGCGGTACCGACTCTAGGGAACAGTGTGCACATCGACTTGGTAAGAGCAGTCAGAATCGGCGTCGACATGTGATCTCATAAGACAAAGAACCCACCAGTATACATATCCAATAGGAGCCTCACGAGAGGCTGCACGGCTCTATGCTGGACGGTCAATGCCGCCAGAGGAGGATACCGAGTCGGGGGAAACTTGAAGACGCGAAGCATCCGCCGCTAGGTCAGGGATGGACATAGCCAACTCGCGAGATTTCTCTGTGATATCCAGGGGCGGTGGGAGAGAGATAGACGTCGGAAACGTGGAGGGGAGAGGAAGAGGAGTGTCACTGGCAACTGTGCCCGAGAATGATGATGATGGAATGTCAGGGACAACTCCGAGACTTGCGTTCGTTTGCAGATCGGGACTGCGGCTAAGCGGCGGGGAAAAGGATGGGTGAGGGATGAATATAGACACTGCCGGTGCGGGATTCGGGCCCAACTCTGAGTTGGAAGTGAGCGAGATGGTAGGGGGTTTGTCAGTGAGACCTTGGGTTATTATGTCAAGTGAAGTAGCAGCGGGGTCAAGATTTTAGGGAGGAGAGCGGTGGGAGGACTCGATGGTTGGGGGAGGATCAAGAACATCATGTAGAGATGATTCTCCGACAAAATGTACGCGGTTATCATCTTCGGTCGATGCGGGGAAGGATGACACGGCGAGCTCTGTGGAAAGGTTCAGAAAGGCGTTGGGAGAGTCGGAGGTGGTCGCGATAGGATGATGACCCGGGATATTGCATAGTGGGTACGAAAATGGGTCGCGCAGAACGCCATAATCATCTATGGAAGCATCGAAGGCGGTCGGGGCAGCATCGGTGCCTTCATGTAAAGCGATATAATGATGCCGAATATGTCTGAGAATATAATAAGGAATGCCATTAGATCCACGATCGTGCGCTTCTCGAGTGATCTCGTTCCACAAATCACAGAAGTCGTGCTGCAGTCCAGGAAGAGTATTATCAATGCCGAATTCGAAAATGGACTCCAGGATGATCCGTAGCGACCCTAGGGAAAGAGCCGGATCTGGAATTTCATGACTCAGAGAGAGACACAAGCGGAAGAGTGGGCGAGTGATGTGGATAAAGTTGGCAAGTAAAACGCTGTCACCATTTGCAACGTAATTTCGAAAATCTTCTTCTGATACACCAAGTTGATCCTTGGCTAGTGCCTCCCAACGCTCATCGCGTTCCGATGTGTTTGCAATGACGCCAGCAATTATGCCTTGAGAACATAAACCAGGAACTTGGCCACCACTAGTACTTGTCAGAGATTGCCATATATCAACCGATCGCAACAGATCCACACCGGATCTGAAAACAATCTCGAGGGTGGACATGGTTGTCTCGGAGAGTCGTGCTGCATCGATACCCTTCGCGCAGATGATGACGCGCCTTTTCTTGTCTTCCTCCGACAAAAGACTAGATGACAAGGTATGGCAACCGAAATTGTAAAACGCCTCTTCCAATTGGTTGTCAAACTTGGCGAAATCGGGTTCTAGGTGACGTTCTTGGACTACTTCGGAGCTACAGAAGCCAGGGATAGCTTCGAAGAACTGCTCAAGTTCCTTATCTTCCTCCAGAGCGTGGATCGTCCATGTTAGGATATTTTGGGTGATCGTCCTCGACAATTTCGAGCCAGATTCTTGGACAATCTTCGTTAGGCCCTCAAAGTGTAGATATCGTTTGAGGTGCGGCCACTGGTGATTAAGAAGAAAGTAACGAAATCGGCGGATTGTAGAAAAGGTGAAATTAAAGAAGAGCCACGCCGACGAAGAAAGTGGTGAATAATATGGGCTATCGGGCCAGAAGATTGGCATCAACGTGATACATCCATATACACCTCCTGCAAGCCCGACCCACCAAACAACCACACTGAACACAGTATGGTTGATGTTGAACAGATAAATAGCCAGTCCGGTGAAGAACAGAAACAACGACAGGTGTAGCAGAGCAGGCAGCGCTTCAACAGACCAAGGAAGGTGAAACTTTTCGACACCACTAGCAAAGAATGCACGGATCGATGCCCGCTTGTGTGGACTGTATAGTGGCGGTTGTGTGATTGTGAGGAATCGACGTGCCCATTGCTGTAACATCGTCGCCAGTAGCGCAGATGTGAGACTGATGACCAAACTGAGGAACCAGAGTGAGTTGACTAAGACTGCTGATTTCGGAGGAGAGAAGTCGGGTGGTTGAACTGGAGTGGCAAGGATCGATGTACGAGATATGTTTGGGTCGGCGAGAAGTTGATAGATGTTTGCGAGATAGAACACAGTGGTATCCTGTGGATTCGATTTTAGGTCTTGAACGGAAACAGTGAGCAATGCTGCGAGTGCAGCCGAGAATAAACCTGTCTACGATATTTACGTCAGTCACTGGGCTCTAGTGTAGTGTCGATATAAGGTCTCACGAAGATAAGGATGCCGTCTGCATCCTTTTGCCAACGTTTGGTCATTTTTTCATCTTCTCCCTCTGTCATCTTAATGTACATATGGAAGAGGGGCCCTGAGCTATCTGAAAAGATGGCCTGCCCCCGCGATGATCGGCCTTGCTCTGTCCGAGCCTGAGGGCTGGCTTCATGGGAGGATGAACTTGATGATGATAAAGTAGGCTAACGAATAACATACTGTTGTCCATTTTCTGTTGAGGTAGATTCTCTCTGCTTCCCGGGTAGCAGGTCGGGACTTCAGGAGGAACGGAGCGTAAATCGAGGTGAGGCGACGAAAGTACAGGTACAGTTACGTAAGATAAAGTGATGATAAACGCCGAAGCCGCGTGCCTTGGGGCCATCGTAGTATGCGTAGATGAATGATTAATATGAACATGCTTGATAAATACAGAATCAAAAGCAAAAAAACTTTGCATGGCTGTGAAGATATGTCATACTGTATCTGCTCTTTCCATTCCTCGACGATGAAATCGATGGAAAGGGTTCGAACACTCTGACCGTTGTATAGGTTTCCTCTACTTTTGCCAGGTTCACCCATCGTTGTGGCTTTTTTTGTCCGATAACTGTCATCCCTATCGCGATTCCTGCGTGCCATCTTTCAACATGAGGGGGTGGGGGTCGCGGTGGCATTCTCTCATTAATCCCCTCCTGTTCGAGTCCGTCTCAGCACTTTCTTATATTCCCAGTACTCGTGCGATATCAGACGTCTCCAATGGCACCCAATTGTGCGACACCACCGGGACAGTGCTAGACCCACAAGAAAGAGCCGAAGGATCTAGGTTGTGTCGTTCCGCGCAAAGGCTGAGCGCTGAGCACTGTTCCTCGTGGCTTTTGCCTTATGTAGCGAAGGCTCGCGCAGCAGGCATCGCTCCCCAATGGTCGATATTGAACCGATTTCAGGATATTACCTCACACCTTGACCATGTAAATAAGAAATATCGGCACGCCAGGCGCTTATAACTTGGCACGCATTCCTCGACAAGTCCATGTGGCAGTCCAACGAGCACTCACCGAATCAACGTACGCAGATGGAACGAGGCCACCCTGAACGTCCGAAACACCCATTAGCTTAACTTTCCCACCAACTATGAAATGTCAGCGATGTACCCGAGCTACACAAGGGATGAACGTACTCGTCATCGGTTTTCTCGACGAGTAAAAGTAGTTGGTCCTCCTTGATTTCGATTTCATCTTCGGATTGGGGAACGTAGTTATATGATGCCTTGAGAACGGCAATGTATTCCTCGTGTTCGTCACTCATGAGCGCACAAGTTTGTTGTCAAGAATAGAGATAGAGTTGTTGATATTGACGCTCTCTCTCTCGCACCGAACCGGGCTGGAGCACGGCGCTTATGTAATCCGTTGCCGTACACGCGCAGCAGCGCTCGAGCGCCTCTTCAGTTATACGCTTTGGGGCCACCCTACAGTGCGAGGACATTTGAACTAACTATTCGTCTGTTTATTGATAAATTGCACAATCTGGTTATCCTCTGCCCAGATCTCATGGTTCTTATGGTGCAGTAATCTTCGATCTTGTCGTTTTTCGATGACCATGTCCTCTTTCTGTCTTGCTGACTCTTGCATATCATATACCCCTCACGTTCAAGGCGACCGAGATCTTGTCTCTGATCAAAGGGAAAAATGACGAGGCTTCCAGATTACGGTACCTTGTGCGCTATGACCTTTACTTTTGTGACCTTGAACCTATGGGGTGAAAAGCGTGTCTGAATAAAACATACTCCTTCCTCCCAGTAGTATTTATGACAACTCGATCTGCCCTCTTCCCGTGTCACAGAGAGTATTTCTCAACTATAGTTGTCGACCGCGAACTCAAGCAATCTCCTGCTGGGTCATGTACCAACAAGGAATCCCCTTCTTCATGTAGCCCTGATGAGAGTACTACGTCATCATCCGACAACCTCAAGCTTTTACAAAAAGACAACGGAACTCCACGCCTCACATCCAAATTTCCTAGAGTTCATCCCTTTTCATAATTGCGCCAGCGTGATTGACCTACTCCCGTTCTTCAGTCGACAAAGATGAAACCCTACAAGAACCACCTGAAAGACTTGCTGGAGAAAAGCTCGACGTCGCAATGAGCATGAATTTTACTGAAGATAAAAGACAAGAGCTCCGAGTCTTTGGCAGTGCCAGTGAAACTTCTTGGGATGCCGCCTGGTCCGAGTCGTGCTGGTGGCTGACTAAGCTCAGTATTATCCACGGCTGATACCCAGCGATGATATCGCACTCGAGTATGGAATCACATCCAATGTTCCTTCCTCCTCGTAGAAAATTCCTTTTTAGAAACTACTCATTTCATTCTGTTCCTCTCTGCCTGTTTCTAGAACATGAGTCACTTGCCTATTTCTCGAAATGTGCCACCTTGCGACGCCAGTGGTACCCCGGTTTGGCAGTGTCCAAGTGTCCCCGTCTTCCAATTGTTGTTCAAGTTGTGGCGCACTGACCCCTCGCCACAGTCAATCACTCTTATCATGCACCATACACCGCTGTCCGCGCGGGCGCCATCTATTAAATAACAACAGATGATATATCCAGTACAGCCACGACAGAACTACGTACAATACAAGCGCTGAGTATTACTCGAAACAAAAACCCCTGGGCGCTGAGCGCTATACATACTACATCTCGCTTACGTGAAATTAAAGACATAAAAGAGGCACGGAACGAAGGATCAAGACCTGGCGAGCGGCGAATATCGTACAGGAAAATGAAACGTATACAAGAAGGCGGACATTGCAAGATAGCGTGCCTGAGAAACAAGTAATGGCTCGAAGGAAGGAATCCGAGTCAAGCGTACTGGTTTTGAACACGGTACCGACTCCAGGGAACAGTGTGCACATTGACCTGGCAAGAGCAGTCAGAATCGACGTTGACATGGATCTCAAAAGAGAAAGAACCCACCAGTATAAATATTCAATATGAGCCTCACCAGAGACTGCACGGCTCTATGCTGGACGGTCAATGCCGCCAGAGGAGGATACTGGGTCGGGGGAAGCTTGAAGACGCGAAGAATCCGTCGCTAGTTCAGGGACGGACATAGCCGACTCGTGAGATTTCTCTGTGATATCCAAAGGCGGTGGGAGAGAGATAGACGTGGAGGGGAAAGGAAGAGGACAGTCACTGGCAACTGTGCCTGAGAACGATGATGATGGAATGTCAGGGACAACTCCGAGACCTGCGTTCGTTTGCGGATCGGGAATACTGCTAAGTGGCGGGGAAAAGGATGGGTGAGGGATTGATATAGACACTGCCGGTGCAGGATGAGGGTCCAACTCTGAGTTGGAAGTGGACGAGATGGTAGGGTTTTTGTCAGTGAGACCTTGGGTTATTATGTCACGTGAAGTAGCAACGGGGTCAAGATTGTCGGGAGGAGAGCGGTGGGAGGACTGGATGGTTGGGGGAGCTTGAAGAACATCATGTAGAGATGATTCTCCGACAAAATGTACGCGGTTATCATCTTCGGGGAAGGATGACACGGCGGGTTCTGTGGAATGGTTCAGAAAGGCGTCGGGAAGGTCAGGGGTGGTCGTGAGAGGATGAGCGGTCCCGCCTGTCGTGTGATGACTCGGGATGTTACATAGTGGGTACGAAAATGGGTCGTCCAGAACGTCGCTATAATGGCGTGTGGAAGCATCGAAGGCGGTCGGGGCAGCATCGGTGCCTTGATGTAAAGCGATATAATGATGCCGAATTGGTCTGAGAATAAAATAAGGAATGATATCAGATCCACGGCGGGGTGGGGTCTGTGCTTCTCGAGTGACCTCGTTCCACAAATCACAGAAGTTGTGCTGCAGTCCAGGAAGAGTACTTTCAATGCCGAATTCGGAAATGGACGACAGGATGTCCCCTAGCGACGCTAGGGAAGGAACCGTATCAAGAACTTCATGACTCTTGAGACACAAGCGGAAAAGTAGGCGAGTGATGTGGATAAAGTTGGCAAGTAAAACGCTGTCACCATTTGCAAGGTAATTTCCAAAATCTTCTTCTGATACAGCAAGTTGATCCTTGGCTAGTGCCTCCCAACGCTCATCGCGTTCCGACGTGTTTGCAATGACGCCAACAATTATGCCTTGAGAACATAAACCAGGAATTTGGCCACCATTAGTACTTAACAGAGATTGCCACATATCAACCGATCGGAACAGATCCACACCGAAACTGAAAACCATCCTGAGGGTGAACATGGTTGTCCGGGAGAGTTGTGCTGCATCGATTGCCTTCACACAGATGATGACCCGCCTTTTCTTGTCTTCCTCCGACAAAAGACTAGACAACAAGGTATGGAAACCGAAACTGGAAATCCCCTCTGCCAATGTCCCGTTAAATTTGTCACTGTGAGGTAGGGAACGTGCTTGGACTACTTCGGAGCGATAGAAGCCAGGGATGGCTTCGAAGAACTTTTCAAGTTCCTTATCTTCTTCCAGAGCTTGAATAGTCCATGTTAGGATATGCTCGGTGATCTTCGTTGACAATTCCGAGCCAGATTCTTGAACGATCTTCGATAGGCCCTGAAAGGGTAGATATCTTTCGAGCCACTGCCCCTGAGAAAGAAAGTAACGAATTCGGCGAATTGCAGAAAAGGTGAAATTAAAGAAGATCCACGCCGACGAAGAAAGTGGTGAATAATAGGGGCTATCGTGCCAGAAGATTGGCATCAACGTGACGCATCCATATACACCTCCAGCAAGCCCGACCCACCAAACAACCGCACTGAACACGGTATGGTTGATGTTGAACAGATAAATAGCCAGTCCGGTGAAGAACAGAAACAACGACAAGTGTAACAGAGCGGGCAGTGCTTCAACAGACGAATGAAGGTGAAACTTTTCGACACCATTAGCAAAGAATGCACGGATAGATGCTCGCTTGTGTGGACTGTATAGTGGCGGTTGAGTGATTGTGAGGAATCGACGTGCCCATTGCTGTAACATCGTTGCCAGTAGGGCAGATGTGAGACTGATGACCAAACTGAGGAACCAGAGTGAGTTGACCAAGACTGCTGATTTCGGAGGAGAGAAGTCGGGTGGTTGAACTGGAGTGGCAAGGATCGATGCACGAGATATGTTTGGGTCTGCGAGAAGTTGATAGATGTTCGCGAGATAGAACACAGTGGTATCCTGTGGATTCGATTTTAGGTCTTGAACGGAAACAGTGAGCAATGCTGCGAGTGCAGCCGAGAATAAGCCGGTCTACGGTATTTATGTTAGCCACTGGGGTCTAGTGCAGTGTCGATATATGGACTCACGAAGATAAGGATGCCGTCTGCGTCCTTTTGCCAGCGATGGGTCATCTTTTCATCTTCTCCCTCTGTCATCTTAATGTACTGATGAAAGAGGGGCCCCGAACTATCTGAAAAGTTGGCCTGTCCTTGGGAGGATTGATTCTGCGCTGGCTGAGGAACGTGACGGGGGCGACCTGTTATACAAAGTGATTTGATCAATGATGACGATAAAATGGAGTGGCGGATAACCTACTCATTTCGATCCCCTCTCCGTTGATGGGTTCTGGGTGAGCTGCTTCGGACATCGAGGCACTGGAATGAGGAATGGAGTGCGAGTACTAGTAGGTCACTATCAGGGTTGATAACACCTGGCGCTACAACCGTCCTTCGCCTCCCACTCTCACACCGGCAACTCCCCGTCTCACACACGTGATCTCAGGGTTTTCGGGCCAGATGAGGCTGGTATTACAGTATCATGTTTTCACGACACGCTTTAACACCGCCGAACAAGCCGCCGAAGTTATCTTTTGTACACCCTTCAAGCACGCAGTTGTTTTTTGCTCAACCTCTGCTCTACCTCAACGGGCTCAATTACACGATGGCTTGTATTCATCGATCACGCCTGCCCTCCAGCTCTCACCGTACGCCGCGGGAATCACGACAGACTCGACTCGGATTGATCATATTCAAGCACGTTGGAGGGGCGGGCGCTGCCCCGAGGAGGTAGTGGTTGGAGATGAAGTCGCTTGACAGTGCTTATCTCAGTGTCGCGTGCCCCATCCCTGGCCCTGCTGTCCCCGCTGTCCCTAATCCCTACTCCGCCGAGTCGTCCTCACGAATACACCCTACTGCTCTCGAAAACTCTTGAGCCGAATTATCCGCGCCTTGCTAGTCAAATCTACTTGATACTGCTCGATAGTTTCTTGACATGGACGAAAATGTCCGCAAGTCTCCCGTGTTGTCATTCAAGTTGTGCCTGCATTGATCCCTCGCCAGTCAATCACTCTTACCATGCATCATACACCGCTGTCCGTGCGGGCACCATGTATTAATGAACAACCGACGGCACGCTGTTATATCCAACTCAGGGGCGCAGTGATACCAATTCTTTGGCCAGGGCAGCCACGACCGTACTACGTACAACACAAGAGCGGCGAGTATTTCTCGAAATAGAAATCCTCTGAGCGGTGAGCGCTATATATACAACGTCTCGCTTACTAACTTGAAGGCATAAAGGAGGCACGGAACGAAAGATCAAGACATGGCGCGCGGCGAATATCGTGCAGTAAAATGAAACATGTACAGGAAGGCAGACGTTGGGGGATAGCGAGAAAGAAGCTACGGCTTGAAGGAAGGAAATCTGAGCCGAGGAAGCATGCTGTTGTTGAGCCGCGTTCCGACTCTAGAATACCGTATGCCACGTCGAGAGCAGTCAGAATCAACGGTGACATGGATCTGAAAGATAAAGAACACACCGGTATAAATATACAATAGGGTCATGACTATGACGGCATAGAACCTTTCCGGAGACTATACAACGTTTTCAACTCTACGCTGGACGATCAATGCCGCCAGAGGAGGGTGCTGTGTCGAAGGCAATTTGAAGGCGCGAAACGTCCGTCGTTAGGTCAGGGACGGACACAGCTGACTCGCGAGACTGCTCTGTGATATCCAGGGGCGATGGGAGAGAGATAGACGTCGGAAACGTGGAGGAGAGAGGAAGAGGAGTGTCATTGGAAACTGTGGCCGAGAATGATGATGACGGAATGTCAGGGACAACTCCGAGACCTGCGTTCGTTTGCGGATCGGGACTACGGCTAAGCGGCGGGGAAAAGGATGGGTGAGGGATGAATATAGACACTGCCGGTGCGGGATTCGGGTCCAACTCTGAGTTGGAAGTGGGCGAGATCGTAGGGTCTTTGTCGGTGGGACCTTGGGTTATTATGTCAAGTGAAGTAGCAGCGGGGTCAAGATTGTCGGGAGGAGAGCGGTGGGAGGACTCGATGGTTGGGAGAGGATCAAGAACATCAAGTAGAGATGATTCTCCGACAAATTGTACGTGGTTATCATCTTCGGGGAAACATGACACGGCGGGCTCTGTGGAAAGGTTCAGAAAGGCGTTGGGAGAGTCGGAGGTGGTCGCGATAGGACGATGACCCGGGATATTGCATAGTGGGTACGAAAATGGGTCGCCCAGAACGGGGTTAAGAGGATATGTGGAAGCATTGAAGGCGGTCGGGGCAGCATCGGTGCCTTGATGTAAAGCGATATAATGATGCCGAATATGTCTGAGAATAAAATAAGGAATGTCATTAGATCCACGATCGCGCGCTTCTCGAGTGATCTCGTTCCACAAATCACAGAAGTTGTGCTGCAGTCCAGGAAGAGTATTTTCAATGCCGAATTCGGAAATGAACCGCAGGAGGTTCCCTAGCGACGCTAGGGTATTACTCTTGAGACACAAGCGGAAGAGTGGGCGAGTGATGTGGATAAAGTTGGCAAGTAAAACGCTGTCACCATTTGCAAGGTAATTTCCAAAATCTTCTTCTGATACAGCAAGTTGATCCTTGGCTAGTGCCTCCCAACGCTCATCGCGTTCCGACGTGTTTGCAATGACGCCAGAAATTATGCCTTGAGAACATAAACCAGGAACTTGGCCATCATTGGTACTTCTCAGAGATTTCCACATATCAACCGATCGCAACAGATCCACACCGGATCTGAAAACCATCCTGAGGGTGGACATGGTTGTCTCGGAGAGTTGTGCCGCATCGACACCCTTCGCGCAGATGATGACCCGCCTTTTCTTGTCTTTCTCCAAGAACAAACTAGATGACAAGGTACGGTAAATGAATCCGTAAAATCTGTCTGCCAATAGCTTGTCAAATTTGGTGAAAGCGTGTTCGAGGTCACGTGCATAGACCTCATCCGAGCTACAGAAGCCAGGGATGGATTCGAAGAACTTTTCAAGTTCCTTATCTTCTTCCAGAGCTTGAATGGTCCATGTTAGGATATGCTCGGTGATCTTCGTCGACAATTTCGAGCCAGATTCTTGGACGATCTTCGTTAGGCCCTGAAAGGGTAGATATCTTTCGAGGTACCGTCGCTGAGAAAGAAGGTAACGAATTCGGCGGATTGCAGAGAACGTGAAATTAAAGAAGAGCCACACTGACGAAGAAAGTGGTGAATAATATGGGCTATCGTGCCAGAAGATTGGCATCAACGTGATGCATCCATATACACCTCCAGCAAGCCCGACCCACCAAACAACCACACCGAACACAGTATGGTTGATGTTGAACAGATAGATAGCTAATCCAGTGAAGAAAAGGAACAACGACAAGTGTAGCAGCGCGGGCAGCGCTTCAACAGACCAAGGAAGGTGAAACTTTTCGACACCATTAGCAAAGAATGCACGGATAGATGCCCGCTTGTGTGGACTGTATAGTGGTGGTTGTGTGATTGTGAGGAATCGACGTGCCCATTGCTGTAACATCGTCGCCAGTAGCGCAGATGTGAGACTGATGACCAAACTGAGGAACCAGAGTGAGTTGACCAAGACTGCTGAATTTGGAGGAGAGAAGGCGGGTGGTAGAACTTGAGTGACAAGGATCGATGCACGAGATATGTTTGGGTCGGCGAGAAGTTGATAGATGTTTGCGAGATAGAAGGCAGAGGTATCCTGTGGATTCGATTTTAGGTCTTGAACAGAAACAGTGAGCAATGCTGCGAGTGCAGCCGAGAATAAACCGGTCTACGATATTCACTTTAGTCAGTCGGCTCTAGTGCAGTGTTGATATATGGACTCACGAAGATAAGGATGCCGTCTGCATCCTTTTGCCAACGTTTGGTCATTTTTTTATCTTCTCCCTCTGTCATCTTAATGTACATATGAAAGAGGGGGCCTGATCTATCTGAAAAGATGGCCTGTCCCTGCGATGATTGACCTTGCTCTGTCGGAGCCTGAGGGCTGGCTTCAAGGGAGGATGAACTTGGTAATGATACCGTAGGCTAATGAATAACATACTGTCCTCCATTTTCTTCTCAGGTAGATTCTCTCTGTTGGTGGCTTCCGGGGTAGCAGGTCGGGACGTCAGGAGGAACAGGAACAGAGCGTAAATCGAGGTGAGCGACGAAAGTACAAGTACAGTTACGTAAGATCAAATGCATCATGATAAACGCCGACAAGCCGCGTGCCTTGGGGCCATCGTAGTGCTTAGCTGAATGATTAATATGAACATGCTACATAAATGCAGACTTAAAAGCAAAAAGACTTTGCATAGCTGTGAAGATATGTCGTACTGTATCTGCTTTTTCCATTCCCCGACGATAAAACTGACTGAAAGGGTGCTAACACTTGAGGGGGAGTCTAACTGTTGTATACGCTTCCTCTACTTTTTCTTCCACCCATCCTTGTAGATTTTCCTGTCCGATAACTGTCATCCCTATCGCGATGCTTGCGTGCCATCTTCCACCATGAGGGGGTCGCAGTGGCATTCTCTCGTTAATCCCCTCCCATTCGAGGCCACTTTCTCATATTCCCAGTACTTGTGCGATATTAGATGCCCAATTGTGTGTCACTGCTAGGGCCATCCTAGACCCACAAGAAAGAGCCGAAGGATCTAGGTTGTGTCACTCCGCACAAATGCTGAGCACTGATCCTTGTAACTTCTGCCTTATGTGGCGCAGGCTTGCACAGCAGGCGTCACTCCCCAATAGTCGACAACATTTTTGGGCACAATATTGAGCCGATTTCAGGATTTCACCTCACACATTGACTATGTAAAATAAGAAATATCAGCACAGGGCGGAATGCCAGGCGCTTATTACTTGGCACGCATTCCTCGATGAATCCAGGTGGCCATAGTCCAACGAGCACTCACCAATTCAACATACGCAGATGGAACGAGGCCACCCTGAACGTCCGAAACGCCCATCTGTTTAACTTTCCACCAACTACGAAATGTCAGCGATGCGCCCGAGCTACACAAGAGATGAACGCACTCGTCGTCAGATTTCTCGGTGAGTAAGAGCAGTTGATCCTCTTTCATCTTCGGATTGGGGAGCGGTAGTCATATGATGCTTTGAGAACGGCAATTTATTCCTCGTGTTTGTCACTCATGAGCGCGCACAAAGTTTGTTGTCAAGAATAGAGATAGAGTTGTCGCTCGCACTCTCGCACGTGGCTGGAGCACTCCCTCTTACATAATACGTTGCCGCCCGCAGCTCAGCGCTCAGCATGAGCGCCTCTTATGCTCTTTGCACCAGCCGGACCCTAACACTTGGCGAGGACATATGAACTAACTTCTCGTCTATTTATTGATAAATTACACAATCTGATTATTCTCTGCTCGTGATACTTTTGGTGCAGTTATCTTTGATCTTGCGGTCCCTCGATCCTTGTCTGAGAAATAGACATTCCTTTTTGGAAACTAGTCATTCAATCTGTTCATCACTGACTGTTTCTCGAGTTGCTCGAACATGAGTCACTTAGGACGCCGGTGGTGCCCCCGTTGGGCAGGGTCCCAGGTTCCCTTCCAACCGAGTCGACACATCCTACTCCTCGCACAAACTCTTCAGCCGAACGATCCGCATCTTGCCACTCGAATCAATTTTTTTTTTTTTTTTAAATCAGCATTTATATCCCGCAACATGTGACTATGACAAAGACGCGGTCCCTATGGGTACAGGAATGGATCAGGCGGCGGGGGGAGTGTGGGTGAGGTATAACGTTGGGCTGGACGGAAGGATGGCTGTTTTGGGGGCGGGGAAGGGAGTAGAGAGTGGGTACTATCTACAGTTAGAAAGTGTACAATCTATCTAAGGGGACATCATCCCGGGTTCCACGCTTCTCTCGGGGCTATGCAGGCGCGCGTCGCTTTCAGGAAGCGGGTCATGGCAGCACCACCCTCGGCTGTGCCTAGGAGAACGGGGAGGGAAATATCGCGGTCGATCGGGCGGAGGATTTCTTGGCGGGCGTCTGTATATAGTGGGCAATGCGAGACCACATGGTCTACGGTCTGAAGGGGTTCCCCGCAGGGGCAGGATATGGGTTTCCCTGGGAGGAAGCGTGCGGCGTAGGAGCCGATGAAGGCGTGCCCGGTGATGAGCCGGACAAGGGTGGAGAAGACGGCGCGATCGCAGCCTCTTGAGCCTTGGATGACTGGGGGGGGCTTACCGGAGGGGGGTTCGGGGAGGGCGATGTAAATTTGAGAGAGGCGGTCGCTATTCCTCCAGCGGGAGCCCCACTCCTCGATGAGGCCGGTTTTTGCGAGTTGACGTTGGTAGCTAATGGTGTAGGGCTCTCGAAAGTTTGGCGGGAGGGGGCGTGGGGCGGTCGTGTCTGTGAGGTGGCGCGCACGTGCGAAACCAACCAGGGATTTGTGGGGTGGGGCCCAGGATAACATGATATCTAGGGACCTGTGGAGTGAGAGGAGGTTGTCAGCGGTTTGTCTGAAGGAGAGTGAGAATGGTTGGCCTGGGTGAGGCCCAGGCTTGAGGATGGCCTCAATTGCTGAGGCGTTTGAGGTGAGGACGAGGATGTGGGTCGCTGGGAGTCCCACCAATATGGTTTGAGCGAGGGAGATCCCAGACTCGAATCTACTTTGATCCAGCTTGATAACTTGACATGGACCAAAACGGTCCGCGTCTCCCGGGAAGTTATCATGAACCATACACCGCTGTCCGCGCGGGATGGCACGCTGTTGTATCCAACTCGGAGGTGCAGTGATACCAGTAGTGCGTTTTGTATTATGGTCGACGTAGTATTTGCGTCTACCATAGGTTATGGCGCAAGTGAGGGTTGGAAACCAGTCGGTTGTGGAGCCAGCTGGCTGGGGGGATCGATGGCGCTTCGCCAGTGGCTCATCGTCCTCGTCACCTCTGCTATCTCAAGGCTAAACACCTCACATCTCAGCAGTGGCGGCGGCAGCATCAAGCACCCACACCAGTCATCTCTGTGCACGGTCTCAGCATAGTCAATCACCTTCGCGTTGACAACGAGGTTTCTCACTTGACTGCTCACACACAGCAGCCTCACGATGATCTGCACGCTCATTGACAGTCATCCACTCCTGCTCTATGTTCTCGACAATTCCCTTGGATTGAGCCTCACGCGCTTCGATCATCTCAATGGGAGGAGCGTGGGTAGGTAGCAGAACACTGGACGGAAGCGTGGCTGTTATGAGGAGGAGGGAGGAGGGGAATAACACTATTTACAGGCTGGTACAATTGGAACGGCCAGCAACAGACGGACTAGAACTGTAGTAAAGCGTGGGTGCATCTGTTGGGTCGCGTAGTGGGGTATAATTGAGAGATCCAGAAGTAAGGTTGAACTTGGATGATAGCGGAATTTGTCTTTTGTTCGTTGATTTGTCATGGACGTCCGGAGTCGCAGGCGGCAATCTCAACGGACAGGAGAAACGAGCAACACTCACCGTGCCATGAGATATACCATCTACCCAAACGACAACGCGACGCATTCATTCGAAACGGCGGGAAAACTCGATTCGGTGAAGGCACTGAACTTCTAATTCACGCCCAGCGGTGCTGTATGGAGAGAGTACGGATTGTATGGGAGAGGACCGGCTTGCATAGGCTGGGGGCGGAACGGCGAGTCGATGTCTTGTATGTGGTGACTATCCCGGGTCCCAGTTTTGCCTTGGGACCATGCGGACCCGTGTGGCTTTTGAGGAAATGGGACGGCTTCACCACCGTGGGATGTGCCCAGGAGGATGGGGAGAGATAAGTTGCAATCGACTGGCAGGAGGATCTTGCGACGTGCTTGGGCGAAGAGTGGGCAGGTTGATACGACGTGTTTGATGGTCTGGAGGGCGGCGCCGCAGGGGCAGCCCACGGGTTGGTCGGGGTGGAAGCATGCTGAGTACGCACCGACAAAGGCATGTCCGGTGATGGATCTTATGAGCATCGAGAAGATGGCGCGCTTGCAGCCCTTCGCACCCATGATAACGGGAGGGGGTTCGCCGGGGCGAAGGGAGGGCGATGTAGGCCTGGAAGGTGCGGTCACTGTCCCGCCAGCGGGCGCCCCATTCGTCGATGATATCGGACTTGATGGAGCGTCGTTGGTAGCTGATGGTGTGCAGCTCGCGATGGTTTGGCGGGAGGGGGCGTGTGGCGATAGAGTCGGCGAGATGACGCGCGCGGGCGAAACCGACTAGAGACTTGAGGGGGGGGGGGCAGGCGAGGGTGACTGTACTCTGTACTTGACGGCATGTGTTCGAATGGGTGCAGGACGCGCAGACCACATGCACCGAGCCCCTGTGGTAGCAATAGCTACTAGTTACGACTGTATTCGGATATCAGGCTGCTGGGTGACAAACACTGACAAATAAGCTCACTCACCATCGCTGGCACTCACAAATGAGCTGGCAACTGCTGCCCTCCCACCTTTCCCACCCGAGCTGCTACACCTACCGTATTTCCTGCTGGGAAATTGCCTACCGGTAAGTATTACGATAGGGGAGTTGGGAACAAATGTTGCTCGACGATCCGCACCCTCGGCCTACCGTACGCTCCAACAAGCCACTTTCAGCCAACCACCGGAGTTTATGCAATTCTCCCATCTGCCAGTTTTTCTGTGCTGTCATTCGATTATTCACTGAACACGTCCTTTTCAGGAGAGTATTTCTAGCATGTCACCGCCCAATGCGCCATTGATCAGCATGGCCACCGATGCTGTCTCTTCCCTCTGCAAGCCCTACCTACATCCTCGCTTAATGCCCCATCTTCCATGCAAACACCACGTTCTGGCTCTCACCTATCAATTTCTAGTAAGTTCGTCATCAAGGAGCGACAATGCTTCATCAGGTTGAGGAGGCGGATTTACTCTTCAGGGACCGTTCTTGATCATCACGACGCAACCAGGACATCACAGACACCGATGCTATAACAACCCTCAACGCTTCCAACCAAGTGCACAGTGACTCGCTGCGGCATAGACCTCCTCTACTTGTGCCAGGTCCTTCCTTCCCCCCCTTTTTCGATTCCGGTCATGATGTCCGCGTGCGATTTTCCAGCCTGAGGGTGGTCGCATTCTCCTGATCTTATCAAGTCGAAGCCTGGTAAGTCCTGCACCAGTCTTGGGGCGGTCCACGTGCGTCACAGGTAGCCACAGACATCCTGATCCTCGTTATGAGTCTCGGGGCCATTCCTCCCCCGGCAGAGAGCCCCTCTTTTCTTTTCTACTATTGACAATCAATATCGTGAGAGGGTGATGCTGTTTCGACTGAATGACGACCTTGGAAATCAGAAAACGTCTCAATCACTCTTCTAGTAGCATTCAACGCCATATTCAGAATCGGGGCGAGCGAGTTCACGTTGCCCTGGCCCCATTTGGGATATGTCACACACCAGTTTGGAGATGCGATCCGAATTTGTCCCTCTTGTTGTGGAGAGATTCAAGCTGCTGTTGTTGTCAGCACGTGGCGGCGCACGCCACGCTTGCCACTCTTACTGTAGGTGGACTTGGTGTGATTGCCTCTCGAGTTTCATAATATTTCCAAACTGGCATGTTTAGCGTTCACAACAGCCAATCAGAATCTCAAATATGACGTAACCATAGCGTGACTGATCAGAAAGGGTGGGTGATCAGAGAGGGGCCGTTAGTATTTGATATTGGTTCTCCCGGAAACATGTGACAAGTGGCGGTTGGCCATCTCTCGTCTTCGATTCAAGTCATCAATGTTAATGGCAAATCGAATGCACCGGCCTCGTCTGACGCTAATTTCCCCGGAGATCCCTCAGACTCGATTCCCCACGCCCACGAGGCAGCTGGCGAGACGCATCTTGTCGCACCCCTCCCGGTTTTGCGCCACGACAGTCTTCGTCTAGTGGTGTCCTTGAAGCGACGCAACCCTTCACCGTAGTCGCTCCTTCGTCCCACCCCACCGCTGGCCCTCTCTCAAGCCCTGACCCCTCTAGTACGTTACAGGATGTAGCTCCCATCGCCACCGCAACAGTAGGCATCATTGCTTTCACCCCTGAGCCGTCTAGGAAGCGCTCGGCTTCATCCCAGCATCCTGAGCGTGCCTCTCGCGGACCCGCTTCACCCACATATTCCTCGTTGTCGACATTTCCTTCCTTCCCCTCAGGCTCCGTTGAATCGTCAGTTTTTTGCCTCCACCTCAACATCTGCCCCTCACCCGGCCACTCCACAGCTAGCTCGCACTATCGTTGCAACCACTGCTCCCCTTGACGCACATCATGATGCTCAGGACATGAACGATCGGATTGAGATGGAGTTACTTCGCCCCACAAGGCAGACGGATCCGCCAGTGATTGTGGATCCATCTCGCTTGATGACCGTATCGCAGAGACAAAGTCGCAGTCCGCACTTAGTTTTTTTTTTTTTTGCAATACCATAGCATTGTTGTAGACAATGTTGAATCTACCCGCATCAAGGGCTTTGACACACGCGCAGCACCCTTTCTTGGGTTGTTTTTACCAGTTTGCCTCCTCGAAATACTCAGAATCCCGCTGCCCTGTCCCCTCCTCTAGGCAGATGCGAGACAGAAAATAGAGGACGTGATACACAGCGGTGCTCCGCTGACTGCACAGTACAATTTACAGACCGTTTTAAATTAAATACATTTCTGCCTCCCAGTAAGTGGTAGTTATGGGTGTCTAAGGACGTAAGGCATCAAGAACGGGACATAATGGTAAAGTTACGAACCCGAGGACGCAACTACCACGAGTCAAGAGGAAATTGAGGTGCTTCAGAAGTGAGATAGTCGAACAGAAACGGGCATAAGGCTCCGCCCAAACCGTAGTCGAATGAGATTGAAACCGGTATGTAAAACCGAAAGGGAAAGAGTAGCACAAAGGAAGTAGAAAAGATAGAGGTGAGCAATCGAAAACTAAATAGGAAGCAGAGAGCCATGAGGGGTGTAGCAGATACTAGTACAAAGACAATGAAAGGACACAGTTGTGGCATGAAGCCAGAGAGTGGGACTGAGCCCAAGGCAGACACGCAACGGTGCGAGGGCCCCGGGGTGTGGCCAGGGATCTATGACCTCATGTGAGTGACTGAGGCTGACGGATTTCGAGGGAAGGGAGGAGGATGAAACGACACAGACGGAAGAGGAGAAAGGATAGGGGCAAACGTGGGTTTTGGGGGGTTGACCTTTCACTATAAGCGATGCTGCCTGCTTTTTAGGTGGCAGCGGAAGTCACGGCCTATGAAGTACCGGAACGGCCGTCGTTTTGGAGAGGAGAGCCTGAGGCAGTGGGGTGTGACTGGGACGACATAGTGGCTGTGGTGGGGCGTTGGGTCCCGTTAGGTAAAATATAAGAAGCGGGGTTGTTTGGGTGTGTCCAACTAGTGCTGCGTGTGATATAGTTGACGTCGTATATTTCCCCGTGCGGATTGTGTCGGACTACCAGGCCGGCAGGGAGATGATTACCACCAGTTAAGAGATCGTAGAGACCACTAGAAAATGCCAACGCCGTTGGCCTTAACAGGACCCCTGAAAGTACACTGAACCCGCTGATCCGGGATTTGGATAAAATTTGGGTATTTTCGTCGAAATGCAACAGGTCTATGCGGATAAATAGTAGCTGTTTTGGACCCAAATCTATGGTCAGAATTTGCGGATAAAAGTTAGGTCCGGTGACAAAGGCCTGGTGACTTTGCGGTTAAAAACCACTACCACAGCACGCGTGGCAGAGACCACACTGAGACCACTCAGAGACCTGAACTACTCCACTACTACTCCTGGGCTGTGGAAGCAGTGTGGACACATACTTTATGGGCATTTGCGTCCATGCGTCCATGTTGAAGTTGTACAACTGTTGTACACTAATTGTACTATGTACTATGTACTAGTATCAGGAGCTGATGAATCAATAGAACCACTACGCTATCTCACCACTACCTCACTTCCAACTTGAACTGCTAATATTCTGCTATGGCCAACTCAGACATTGAGGACAACCATCCTACACCATTTGTGCTCGAAGAGTGGATAGGGAAGGGACGCCGGCTTCCAATTGCAATAGACACCCCTTCCGGTCTCGCAGAGCACTTTTCGATGCTCAGAGAAGTTCCTGGAGACATTAAACACAAGCGCTACCCCAGTATGGACCTCAGCATCGAATCGTTCATCAAATATCAACTCCCAAAGCGTACCTATGCCCTCCCAGGGGTAGAGGCTTTGGAGTGCTTCAAGAAGAGGGAGCCAAATGCCGATCTGGATGCTCACACAACCATTCCCCTTCCATCTCGCCAATTTGTTGAAAAACTCGACACCCACTTCCGGCAGGCAATACTCGATGATATGCACTCGGTGATAAACCCAGCATATCCAGGCTCCTACCTCCCACTCTGGTTAGCTCGATACTGGAAAGACATGTGGGAGATATATGACTTACAGGAGACCTGGAAGAAGGGATTGACGTGGCTGGAAGACAAGATGCAAGGGGGAGTATCAGAGACGGAATATGACGTCTACAGAGGGGCTCACAAACTCACCGATATTCTTCGATGGTCTGAAGAGACAAACATCGCTGGAGCACATGGCGCGACAGACGTATTTGCGCGCTACCTTTCTGACAAGACCTGGATGAATTCAACCCAAATTAACATGATGTTTGCCCATATTTCGGACCGTATAGAACAAGATGAAACCCTGGACTCACTAGTCACCGTGGAAACGCTTCGCCTTTGGACTGAGATTGAGAAGGCAAAAAATATTCAGTATTTTGATGGGCATCCACCAACGTTCTTGCGCCGCCTCGAAAAGCGAATCCTAGATAGGGAAATTGATTTCCTCATATTCCCCGTGCACTGGGACGCGCAGAAGCATTGGTTGACGTTCAAGCTAGATTTTCAGTTGAAAGAGCTGTCTTACGGTGAGCGACATAACTTAGCGGCAATAGTCACAGTTGCACTTACCAAGCGGCGCTGTCTCGGACAGGTGATTCTCTTGCACACAAATTAGCCCCCCCAACGGATATAATCAAGAAGTTGCAGTGGTGGTTGAAGAAAAGGCTCGACGGTCCATTCGAGAATCTTGGTGATGGACTCGAACATGGGAGGCAAGATGACATGTCCAATTGTGGAATCCTCTGTGCAAATACGGCCGCGTGCGACATCTTTGAGGATGATGATCTATGGACCACTGAAACAAAAGCTCTTGAGAGAGGTCGGTGGTTTGTTGTGCTTGTTAGAAAGCACATAGAGGATGTTACATCAGGAAAATCCGAGTTTTTCTTAAAAGCACTTGAGCATGCTTAATATGACTTAACAACACTTCTAAGCACTTTTAAGCAAAATGTCTCTAAGCTGGCCATGCTTAGGCTAAGCTAGGTCTTCTCCTTAATTTGACTTAGCCAGGGCTTATTGATGCTTATTTTGGGCTTAGTTCACTTAAATGGCAGCTTAGATCTGTGCTTACCAAAAGTTTTCAAGCACACAGATTTAGGGCAATAAAAATCATATATTGAGCTAAACTACAACATGACTATGTACAGGAGACAATGGTTCCACCAGCCTTGGTGGAACAGCCCTGGCAGGGGTGGGGGCTGCAGGGCCACAGGGAGGTGGTGGTGGTGGTGGTGGTGGTGGAGGCGTGGGAGGAGGCCACGGGAGGCGCGGGAGGAGGCGCGGCAGGGGGCGTGGGGCGTGGGAGGCGCGAGAGCACGCGCGGGAGGAGGCGAGGGGCGTGGAAGGCACGAGAGAACGCGCGGGCGGAGGCGAGGCGCATGGGAGGCGAGAGAGAACGCGCGGGAGGAGGCGAGGCGCGCGGGAGGCGCGAGAGAACGCACGGGACGCACAGGAGGCGCGGGGCACGAGGGAGCGAGGAAGCGCAGGAGAAGGCGCGGGACGTGGGAGGAGGCGCGGGAGGAGGCACGGGAGGAGGCGCGAGACGTAGGAGGAGGCACAGGGGGTGGTGGTCCAGGCAGCAGAGGCGGCAGCGCGGGAGGAGGTAGTCAAGGAGGAGGAGGAGGCGACGAAAAAAAAGAAAAAAAGTCAGTTCGCGTTGAGGCGGGGCAGGCAGCGTGATAACGTACCAGGACGTCGGCGCAGGCAGCGCGACAACGTAGACTGCCTCACAGAGGCAGTGGATCCAAGAGGAAACAGAAGCGGTGGGGGAGGCGCGGGCACAGGAGGCGCATGACGACGCGAAGAGGCAGAGCCAGAACAAGAGCCAGAGCCAGAGCCAGAGAGGGAGGCAAAGAGGGAGGCAGAGAGGGAGGCAGAGAGGGAGGCAGAGAAGGAGGCAGAGAAGGAGGCAGAGGCAGGGGCAGAGAAGGAGGGGACGTGGAGGAGGCAGCGGTGGGACGTGTTGGGGCGAGGCAGACAACGACGGAGGGGGATAGAGGGAGAGATGGAAAGGGGCGGCAGACTTGAGAGGCACGAAAATCAACATTGTGCAAACAGTAGTAAATAATACACCCACTGTAACGACTTAGTGAAAATTTCGCGAGTCGCGACTTAGCATATTTTTTTTCGGACTTTAGTTAAATTACATAAATTAATTTTTTATTTCTGTTTTGCTTGTCTTAAGTGTCTTACACATCTTAATTACTTAATGTTCCGAGTTCTCTTTTAGAGAACGAGGTTTTTAGTCGCTTTTTCATAGGGGATTTTTGCCCCCCCCCCCCCGTGGGAATGTCATCGATTTCGTTGCGGCAATTTCCGAGAGCGTGGGAGTTTTTATTTGAGGCCGCGTTTGGTGAGTCAAGCGTGGGAATTGTCATTGATTTCGTTGCGGCCATTGCCGAGAGCGTGTGAATTTACTTTGAGGCCGCGTTTTGGTTGCCCACCGTGGGAATGTCATCGATTTCGTTGCGGCAATTGCCGAGAGCGTGTGAGTTTTCAATTGAGCCCGCGTTTTGGTGAGTCAAGCGTGGGAATTGTCATTGATTTCGTTGCGGCTGTTGCCGAGAGCGTGTGAATTTTACATTTGAGGCCGCGTTTTGGTTGCCCACCGTGGGAATGTCATCGATTTCGTTGCGGCAATTGCCGAGAGCGTGTGAGTTCCGAGTTCTCTTTTAGAGAACGAGGTTTTTAGTCGCTTTTTCATAGGGGATTTTTGCCCCCCCCCCCGTGGGAATGTCATCGATTTCGTTGCGGCAATTTCCGAGAGCGTGGGAGTTTTTATTTGAGGCCGCGTTTGGTGAGTCAAGCGTGGGAATTGTCATTGATTTCGTTGCGGCCATTGCCGAGAGCGTGTGTGAGGCCGCGTTTTGGTTGCCCATCGTGGGAATGTCATCGATTTCGTTGCGGCAATTGCCGAGAGCGTGTGAGTTTTCAATTGAGCCCGCGTTTTGGTGAGTCAAGCGTGGGAATTTTGTCATTGATTTTGTTGCGGCCATTGCTGAGAGCGTGTGAATTTTACATTTGAGGCCGCGTTTTTTTGGTTGCCCACCGTGGGAATGTCATCGATTTCGTTGCGGCCGTTGCCGGTTTTGTTTCACGCGCATGTCAGTGTGCGTGGGAATTGTCATCGATTTCGTTGCGGCCGTTGCCGGGTTTGTTTCACACGCGTGAGGTGCGTGTGGGAATTGTCATCGATTTCGTTGCGGCCGTTGCTGGTTTTTGTTTCACGCGTGTTAGTTGTCATCGATTTCGTTGCGGCCGTTGCCGGGTTTGTTTCACACGCGTGCGGGTGCGCGTGGGAATGTCATTGATTTCGTTGCGGCCGTTGCCGGTTTTGTTTCACGCGCATGTCAGTGTGCCTGGGAATTGTCATTGATTTCGTTGCGGCTGTTTCCGGGTTTTGTTTCACGCGCGAGTGAGTCCCGCGTTACGTAGTTGTGCTTTCTGAGTCAGTGTTTTATTCGACGGCATAATATATTATTATTTATCTTAAATGGTCTCGAGGATCTCTAATTGATTGAGATCACACATACTATTACTGCGGGGGTAGTGGGCGATGGCGGGTGTATCGGATCAGTCTCGCTTGTCCCCAGCCATAGTCCTGACTTCCATAGCGCTTGGAGTCGCGTGACAAGTTCCTTTTTTTTTTTTTTGTTTTTCTATATAGCACAATTCTACCAAATATTTATATGTTGAATATGCTTGGATGTGGTACGCGTTGTCGTATGTTGTTGAAAAAACGATGATATATTTTCGGCACTATATATGTATGTATATGTGGGAAAATACGTATGAGTGGTGTATGAGCAGAAGAAACGTGTAATTGAGTCCGACGATAACTCTCTGACGATGGCGGCGCAAATTTTATGAGATTGAAAACCTGTGGTCGAGTTGTTAGTGATTAATATAAACGTGTATGCAAATCTCACCTTGTGTCACTACGTTGACTTATAACGCGTCCTGGTCCTCATCATGGTATGGTGACTTTGCGCTTGTTCTTGTTCTTGATCGGAGAAAGAACGACTGATACTTCTTCATCAGTAATGTTGTCAGGAGAGGAGTTGCGATCGTTAAGGGCAGGCGCAGTAGAGGACTTGGCGGTCAAGGGACCAGAATCATCCTGATGTAGGTCAGGAGAAGAGTTGTGAACATTATGGGGAGATGCAGCGGTGGGACTGGCGTCCACAGGACTAGGTTCGACGCGACGTGGATTTGTGTGGGGCACGGTGCCAGATGTCGTGGTGACGGGAGGAGTGCGGCACCATCTGGGAGGCGGCACGGGTGACTTGGGAACAGATGGGGACGGAGGTGCAGTTGTAATAGTCCGGCCGCGACAGTGGGAATAAAATGTTGCAAGAGATGTTGACCTTGTCCCAGGTCTCTTCGATTGTTTGGGGAACATCTCTCTGCGTGCTGTTAGAAAATCTGATACCGTGAATTCGCAATGGTGTCACGTACATATTCCATTCCTCCAATGTTGCCTTTGCCCATGATCCGGATACTTCTTGTTTGAAAAGATCGAGGACGGTGTTGAATAGCTCGTCCTTGCTAAAGTCCAGTTCGTCTGATCGCCAATCGTCTAATCCGCATAAAAACCATCGCGTCTGGTAATATGTGAGATAATCTTCATATGGGTTTCAAAATGGGTTACACGTACGTGAATGGTCGCGTATGCGATGGTCCTTGGAGTAACCGTTGTAATTTCATTGTAATCTGCTATTCCGCGCTTTGTTCTTATGCGACGCCCTTCTGCTACTGACCTCGAGCTTTGGAACAGATGACGCCATGTCTGTGTTACATTATCGTGCTGGACTGGCATAGAACGTTTGTCATATACATACCAATTTGATAAGCTCGGAACACATGAGGCCGTCGTCGATCCTCTCGACGTTGACTCTTTGACCGCGGTACATGTACAATGCGAGCTGGTCTGAAGTTATGGTGAGGGTTCCGTCTTGAAATTTTTGACACGTCCTAAAAAATAGATGAGCATGGAAAACGCGTCGAAAAATATTTTACTTACCCGCTCGGATCCTTTCTGAATGCCGCAATATGTTCGATTGGACACAATAACTCTGCAAGGACGGCGTGATTCCAACCACGGTAGTCTTCTTTTGAGGAATTGGGCGGTATCGGGGGGAGTAAAACTTTGTTCGGTTGAAGAGCTGCAACGTACGAGAGGCCTATTTCACGAAGGCTTCTGATGTCGTCTGAACGTGAAATACTAAGTGCCGCGTTCATCTGAATGAGATGTGGCCCGGGTGAGAACCGTGGACGAAAAAAAAATCTATGTGCGCGTGCATGCGGCAGTGCACTTACTTGCTCACATAGAGAATGAAGTTGATCTTCTCGCTCAGATAGTGTCTTGATATCCGTGGAGAAAGTTTTGATCCTCTCGGAAATGATCGTATAGATGCGTAAGTGATGCTGGATGTATTCTTCCTCATCCTCTCTGGCGTGTGCGTGAGTCTCACAACTTAAGAAAAAAAAAAGGGGGTAAACTCACGGTGTGGCGTCGTCATCATCGTCGTGTTCCTCGTCGTCATCATCCGTATCGGTTGCGGGAAAGTCCTCGTTCATCCCAATAGCGAAGACTTGGATGAAATTGATGAACGTGTCTTCGCATCTTCCAATCCATCGAGCAAGCGTTTTGTAATCGCCCAGCGACCCAAGTCCTGTCCTGAAAGTGCGAACGTAAGGGGATGTAAAGTGTCCGAGAGTGAGATCACCTGCTGTACCGCGTCTTTTTAACACGACGGTCGCTCAAAATTTCAACCAAAGGGCGTTTCTTGGCCCGTTTTTGTGAGTTCATTTTGACGGGCGGGAGAGGTCACCTCAGTGGTGGGGCGCAGGAGGCAAGGGTAAACAATTGATGTCTTACTCAATTTTATAATGAATTTGCATCTTGGGTGTGTGTGTGTGTGTGTGTGGGGGGGTGATGGGGGGTAGTAGACTAGAAAATAGCATCGTCGATGCCCACGCAGCTGAACAACTAACATGACCATCGTGTACCTTTTTTTCATGCCAGCGTGATCATCGAAGCGGTCGTGGAGCGGGTCTCGTTCTAGAAGACATCGCGGCGCGGGTTTTACATATTGTTCTTCAATGCATCGCTTAATCGAATGTGTCAAGAACGTGAATCGGTGAAATAGTGACACGCTGATCTTTTGGTCATGCGGTCAATGTGGGGCACGGCATGGGAGAAGTGGGACGGGGGTTATGCACGGTTACGGTTGAATATGCCGTTGATACACTACCATATGCGGCAGTTATTCGTCCGAAGATGTCAGAAGCGGCTTTTGATTGAACGTGCCGTTCGGGTGTGAATTTTGATACCCGTCGTTGAATATGCGGGTAAATTTTGGCACACTTATGCGAGACAACCTTGCAAGGCCTGGATTCCGCTTATTTGTTCATATGGGTATCCCTTTTGTGTTTTTTTTAGTCAACACGGAACATGCTCCAGGGTCATTTTGTGGAGATTTCGATCGAGTTGATGGGCATACTTGGAGAACGCTTCCTTCATTTACCGCTGATCATATGCGTGGAGCTCATAATTTAAAATGTTTGTCCGTTTGCTTGTTATAGGAAAAAAAAAAAAACTTCCGTCGTTGATCGCTGATCAGATCATCAGGGGGTTTACAGGTATGTTTTTTTTGTCTTGTTGAATTTGGGATAATTCGATGCACGAGAAAAGCGTTGTCGTTGGCATTGTCATATGGTATCCACTGTTTGTGATCTCAATGTTTGTTCTACTGAAAACACTATTTTGTGTAATGTAATTGGTGGTCATTTTATGATGATGAAGCGACTATAGTTTAATGTGGTATGGTGTCTGCCACTTGTTGATGTTGCGCAATAGTTGAACGAGTCATCAAAATATGTGATGCCACGTTTCGAACCCCCACGAAATGATCTGTTTTCGTACGTCTGTTTTACTAATCGGTGTGCCGTCTGTGTTTGTCGTTTTAGCAGATCGGCGGAATTTGTTGAACGTTCCAGAAATGTGTGTCAATTAAATTCTGAAAGTAATCGTCGCGTTTTCTTGTCGTGAAATGACACCAATACAATGCCGCCATGAATGCTCATTCGGGCGTATTCGCAAGGATGTATGTACGATAGATGATTCTACGCTTTTCGACTATGTTGTTCGAGTTCGGATAGGAATTGAAGTGTATTGTGTTGTGACGCTAGTGCGTTGCAGATGGCAATAATTTATCTTTATTCGCGACGTGTAGATATACTTTGAGCGGTATCTAGCAGTCTGGAGACTGTGGTTCAAGGAACATGTCATCTAATCTCATCCTCTTTTCCTCGACCACATTGCAATATCCTGCTTTTCGCTTGATTGTTGTCGCTTTTGGAGTCGGTACATCTTCTACTTCATGTTTTGTCTCCATCTAATTTCATCATACTAGTTTAGTTGCACGCTTTTATATGAGAGACTAGTATTTACCTTTATGAAGTTCCCTTTGATCAATGCGAGTGAACGGAGTACCGTGAGCATTTTGCGATGACCTCCCTTAATTGGTATCACGACGAATGATAGTTGTGCTTCAACCAAGTCCCCGACGCGAAACATCTGTGGTTCAGTTCGCTCGTACCTGCAAACTGTTTGAAAACGTATTCGCTCTTGGAAATGGTACTTACATATAATCGCCTTCATTATCTCGACGTGCCGAAAAATAATGAACTTGATTGTCTTCTGTGTGAACATAAGGGTAATTGGTGTCTTCTTGGGCCATGTTGCGTAATGTACCATTGGGGTCGACTCCTGGTAAGAAAGGGATTGTCTGCATCCCTTTGGCCTCATGCGCAGGTGTAAGGTACCTGTTCCATATACAGAGTTCGTCGCTTTCGGATTGTTTCTCAAGTGCGCCTTCCTGGAAGTGTCGGTCAAAATGTGAATGTATAATTTGTATCGCTTGAAAGGCCCTTGTAAATGTTGGCGTTCCCAGTCCTGTTAGTGAAACACCCTGCCGAATAAACCTATATTTGTGTGCAGGAATCCTAAGTCATTGGTTTCGCGTTAGTATTGTTTCCTGGTATTGTCAGATATGTACCTTGGCTTTTTATTGATAGGTGGCAATTCCTTCGTGTGTATGACGCCACGAACCGTGAAGACTACCTCCTCCGCGTCGTCGTCTGTGTTTCGTTTCACAACTCTCCAGGAGGCTGGGTTTGAAAATTCTTGGATTTTGTTCTCATCCCAAAAGGTCGCGCACGTCTATATTGAGTCGTACACATATCCTGGTTTAATTCTATAGTCACTCACTGCGTAAACATTTGCTAGTTTGATGTGTCCCTCATGATCAGAGGGCTCTATGGCGCTTTGTTCAATTCCGTTGCCTGTTTACAATCAGTTGTGGCCGCTTTTGTCTCTTGTGTTACAAACAACGTACGTGCTTCTTCAATGTTGTATACGGTTTCCATGATGTCAGAGTGTGGGTCTTTGTTGTGAACCGAGAGACTGAATCTGTTCAAAATGACGAGTACTTTCTTCCTTTTGATTCATCATTATTATTAGTATTTTTGTTTTCTTTTTTCACTTTGTCTGTTTTGTATGTCTCACGAGTACATTTTTAGTATCCATGCATCAGTTGGAGGTTCAGATACGTGACACGCCTTACCGAGCGTTGCTACGCTCTACTTCCGTTGTTCTAATTCATTGTCTGTACAATGGCTGCAATGTCCGCGTGCGTTACACGACTCTGATGTGATTCTTGCTCTGATTCACGCACGGAGTCACAGAAGTTGGTCTCTGTTCAAAAAAGGTTATTGTTATATGCAACGTTAAGTTGGCCTCTACCAGATGTTCCCGGGTGTCTGGCTTTATTACTGTCGTCTTGTCAACAATCTTTTTTATGGGGGGGGGGGTCTGGCGGTTTCTCATGTTCCCGTTGTTTGTCCGCATCACAGAAATCGCATATAAGGTCTTCGATTGGATTGGTATTTGGAATCGAATCGCCATCCACCGTTCCTGTTTCTACTTGCCTTCAGATAACCTGTGATATTGACTTGATAGTAAACCTGCGATAAAAACATGCCGAAGGGTTCATCGTGCGTTTCTTACATTCCTTTTATTAACATGCGTGGTTCTCTTTATGAAGGAAGATTCTAGGACGCAGAAAAAGGGGTCGTCGTATGTTTATTTATTTTATTTTGAACTTATCTGTCATTGTTTGCTGATTTTGATGCAACGCTGTCTATGCACTATATGTAGTCCGTCGAAGAAAAAACCGAGATCGATGTGAGTTTGTAAGATGTTCTTAAGTAACACGGACTAAATATTTATGAAATGTAGTGACAACACGAGCCTGGAACAGTATGTGTTTTCATTTTACCCTTTAGCAATCCGCTGACAAGCTTTCATAGACTTGTCGCTGAGGAGACTTCTTTTAGCGGCACCACGTATGATATTGAATACGGCTGTGTTTTCATTTTTTGGGTCTCATAAATTTCATTAGGACTTCTTCAACCCCTCGTGTGTCGATCAAGCGTGGAGGTGTGGTGTCTAGTGATTCGTCAGATGCGTATGTTTTCTTCATGTCACGGTTCGCAGGGACCGTGGCTCGAAGTGAGCTTCGTTCGGGTTGGCTATTTGCTGTGGCGAGTCGCACAAGACTAGCAACGCCAAATAGTCGATTCTAGAACGCGCAGGCAAGGTCCAACAAGGAGTAGACTTGACTGTGCGAACTCTTGGGGTTCGTATCGCGTGAGGCGGTTAATACGGGCCGGCGCACGCGATGGTCGGAGTTACCGTTCCTAAAGAGGATAGACGGTGGCAGATGGATGAATGACGATGTGTAGGCTCAACCGCAACACGGGCGCGAGTGTAATTGGGATGCAAGGGAGTCTCGCCTTCCAAGGACACTCGTGAGAGGTTGAACTAAGGTTTGTGACGCGGACGCGGGGTGAGAAGTGAGACTACTTCTCACAGCGCGTTCGTATTAGGGTTCAGGCGTCTGGGAACTTGTTACAAGGAAATGGAACAAGTTCACAGATGTCTGATCGTGGCGCGAAGTACCCGGATCAAGGTACGAAGAGGGGATTCACAAGGAGAGAGGAGAAGATGCGATGCGAGTGTGAGCAGGGAACAATGAACTGCGATTCTAGACGAAGCTGAAGCTGGGGCTTTAGCTCGTCTACAGGGCCCTATTTATGCGTACAGAGGGCTAGCCAACTATCCTACAAAGGTCACAGTACAGTAGCGAAGTCAAGACTATTGACTAAGGACCTGAGTCAGTTCTGGTGACTCAAGAACTGACTCAGTGTGTCTGACTCAAGATCTGAGTCAAGAATGCTGACTCAAGATTTGAGTCATGATCCCTGAGTCAAGTACACGTCCAAAATGGCGATGCACAGCCCCTAGAAGTCGCACAGAGGGGGCTGGCCAAGGAAAGGGATCCTAGGTCATAACACAAGTCGAAAAGCAGTAGCAAATGGGCCGGACGGCCCGCATAACCGTAACAGTACCCTCTCTCCTAGGCGCATGTACCACCATGCGCCTCAGTCACCTCTGTCCATAGACTCCCAGTCAATGTCATCATAGAGCGCCTCACCTGCATCTATGTCATCCGCGTCATACTCATCCCAGAGATGAGTAACGGGCCGCAACTCCGTGGCTTTGACAGGACAGTCCCTCCCATAGTACTGGTGGTCAGGGAAGACTCGGCATCTGTAGACAGTGCAACGCGTATGGGGGTGATGACAGTCATGGGAGTAGTGCCCCTTCTTTTGACAATAGAGGCATTCCCTCCACAAGGGGCAGTTTTCGTACTTGTGGTCCACCCCGTCCTTGTTGCACTTGCCGCAATAATATGACTTCTTCCCCCTCCTCTTGCGCTTGCCAGTGATTCTCAGAGGGCTGACTCCGGAATCACCACCAGACGGCCCCCCATGCGACGAAGACGCGACGACGAGTGAACGTAGGCCGTCCCCATCTGCTGCACGTATCCCCTGGAGTTGATGAGCACCGTCACCTGCAGAAGGTTGGGCCCAGCTGAAGACCTTCCAGGGATCGTGAGGGGATTCGGATCGCAGCGCGTGGGGGTCTCCAGCGACATGACCTCTGGCTGGAACCTCATGTCCGCTGCTAGCGTCTCCAGGGCTTCCTGGATAGGCGAGAGTTGGGGAGGCGGCGTCGGGCCTGGGAGAGGAGATGGGGTCCTCGGATGATACGAGGGACTGCGGCGAGGCTCTTGGCGAGGCGAGCGGGTGGTCCTCCTGTACGGTGGAGGCGCTGATCTGGGCTGGTTCTGCTGGGGTGTCCTCGGCAAGGGACGCCTCTGAGAGGGACCACTCTCCCCCTCACAGACCGCGAGGGAGTTGAACGACGAGTCGAGGAGTTGGAGGTAGTCATCCTCCGAGTTGGGGTACTGGAACGCAAGTTGTAAGGCATTACTCATGGAGGAGGAGGTAGTGGGGGTGATGATGGTGCGGATTCGTCTCTTCCTCTTCGCTTTTATCCTTCCTCCCCCTATCGCATTGGGGTTGCGCTGATAGAACTCCTTAATGAGCTCCGGAGCCTTCACATTGTCAGCGGGTTCCCAACTATCATGAGCGGGTGAATATCCCTTCCAACGAAGGAGATACTCAAGCTTTTCTGCCTTCCCTTTCTTGCACGCATCAATGACCTGCTCCACCTCATATTCTGGTTCGCCTTCCATCAGATCGGGTGGCGGCTCTGCGAAGTTGCGCCCATGCTCTTCCGTCTCCTTGTAAGGTGTCAACAAGGACGCGTGGAAGACATTGTGAATGCGCCAGTGTGGGGGAAGCTGAAGGCGGTACACCACTGGGGAAATGACGTCAATGATGGGGAATGGACCATATCTTTTGGGTCCCAACTTTGCGGACGGATAGATCGTCTTTAAGTTTGTTCCCTCCAACAACACTTGTTGTCCTTTTTCGAATGGGTAGAAATGCCTTTGACCCTTCTTTCTCTGGCGCCTCTTTAGCCACAGTTCCTGCGCTTTTTTGATAGCATCTTGGGCGCGCTCCCTAGCCTCCTTAAGCCACATTTGTCTTTGATGTAACGCTGGGACATTTGTGCCTTTTCCGGAGGGGTGGATGATTGGGTTTGCGCCCCACAAGAGCTCACAGGGAGCCTTCCCTGTGCTTGCATTCGGCCAGGAGTTGTGAACAAATTGGGCAAGAGGAAGAAGACTTGCCCAGTCGTCTTGTTGGCTGCTTCCATAAATCCGCAAATACTGCTCCACCCACTGATTGGCGCGTTCTGATTGTCCATCAGTCTGCGGATGATAAGCAGAGCTGATGTTCTGTGTGATTCCTAGCAGTTCACACATCTGGCGGGTGAAGTGGGCAGTAAAACGGGGGTCTCTGTCCGAGATGACGTGGTGGGGGCAGCCAAAGAGAGGGAAGATGTGTTCCACATAGAGCCAGGCCACTTCTTCTGCGTCAATTGTCTTCTGACAGGGCAAGAAGAAGGCTGCCTTCGAGCAATCGTGGTCCACTACTGTGAGGATCGAGTCATATCCCTTTGAGACTGGGAGATCGGTGATGAGGTCAAGGGAGATGGTCTGGAAAGGGATTGCCTTTGGTTCAACAGTGATCGGCATCAATGGTGGTTTAGGTTTTACAGTGTTGGGTTTCGTCATTTGGCAAGTTGCACATCCTTTAACGTAGTTTTGGACGAACTGTCGCATCGTCGGCCACCAGTAGTCCTCAGACACCTTCTGAAGTGTCGTGGCGATGCCTGGGTGCCCAGCCAAGGCGTGGTCATGGTACTCATGCAAGATCTGTCGCTTCAGATCCTCCTGGTCTGCGACCACCGGTCTCCCTTGGTGCACCCAGTGGTGATTTACTGAGTCCAGTGGGTAGGAGCGATGCAGCTCTGCGAAATAGCTCGGTGTGCGCGCTTGCCAATCCCAAACCTGTTGTTCGAGACTGTTGACCTCCGCTGCCCGCGCGAAGAGTTTGTCGGGCAGGACAAGGGTGTTTTCGTTATCGTGTTTCCCTTCGTCCACTCCTGGTGGTCTGGACAGCGCGTCAGCCTTGTTCAGCTTGCCTGGGCGGTGCACCAGTTTGTAATTGTAGTCCGCAAGGTCACTGAGGTACCTTGCTACGCGTCGGTTGATTCTCTGGGGTTGCCGGTAGTATCGAAGATTATTATGATCGGTGTGCACAATGGCAGTGAAGGGAGAGGAGAGGAACAAGTGTCTCCATCGTCGCAAACCCCGAATTACCGCCAAGAGCTCTCTATCATGGACGTCATACCCTCTCTCAGCTTCGTTCAATGTCTGGGAGTGGTAGCCCACTGGACAGAGCCTCTGTTTGTCGTTTCGTTGGTAGAGGATGGCCCCAGTGGCATACTGGGACGCGTCCACCTCCATCTCGAAGGGGCGGTCATAGTCAGGTCTCTGGAGGACAGGGTCGGACTCTATGATCTGGAGGAGTGCATCCAAGGCTTTGGTGCACTCATCCGTCCACTCGAATGGTCGTCCCTTCTTCAGCAAGGCAGTGAGTGGCGCCGCAAGGTGTGCAAAGTGGGGAATGAATGGTCTCTGATACCCCAACACACCAAGCGTACTCCGGACCTCCTTCACTGAAGACAAGGTTCGAGGCCATTGAGATAGTCCTTTCCTCTTCGTGGGATCGATGCGGATGGTCCCGTGTTCCACACGGATGCCAAGGTAGTCAATGCTGGTCTGCTCAAACTTGCACTTCGACAGTTTGAGGAAGAAGGATTCTTGGCGGAACATCTCGAGGATTTCTCGGACTATCCTCCTATGTTCCTCCACGTCTCCCCCTGTGGCCACCAAGACATCGTCCATGTACACAAACACCTTCCCTGGGTAGCGGTTCATGATCTTCGCAAAGACCCGATCCATGCAGCGCTGAAAGGTGGCTGGAGAGTTCTGGAGGCCGAAGAGCATCACCTTTGGTTGGTACAGGCCAAAGGGAGTCTTAAACGCAGCCTTCCATCGATCCTCAGGGCGAATCTGGATGTTATGATAGCCCCAACGAATGTCTAGTGCCGTAAAGAGGGTGCGTCCATGCAACGCTTCCAGGATTTGCTCAATGCGAGGGATGGGGTACACATCTCGAATCGTCCAACTGTTCACTTCCCTATAGTCCTGGATGGGTCGGAGACTCCCATCTCTTTTCTTGATGAAGAACCAAGGGGTCGACCAAGGAGAGTTGGACTTTTCGATGAATCCCCACTGCTCATTCTCTTTCAAGAACTTCTGGGTCGCTTCCCTCTCCTCTCTCGTGAGGGCATAGACTTTACAATTGATGGAAGCTGGGGCGTCCTCCTTCAGGACAATGGCATGATCCTCTGGTCGTGAAGGTGGGAAACGATGGGATTTGTCTTCGTCAAAGACGTCCGCATAGTCCCGATATTGGGGTGGTAACACCTCGCGCTTTTCCCCACTGGCTGCCTGCTCTTGGTGCGCCTTTATGGCCCATTCCTGGGCCACATTGGTGCGATCAATGCGTGCTGGTTCCTTCTCCCTGTCCTTGTATATCTGACGAGGGCGCTGGAACTTCCTCCACTTGGTTTCGATCCGTACTCCTCCATTCTGCACTTCCCCCTTGGTCCAATCGATGCGAGGATTGAACTCTGAGAGCCAGGGGTGCCCCAAGAGTACACGATCTTTGCCAAGATTGGTGACATAGAACCGCTGGAGAGTATCTTTGTCTCCTACGACACAGCGAAGAACACAGTACTCCGTGAGTGTCCCAGCTTGGTTCTGGGTTCCATCCACATTGTAGACGTAGCGGGGGTGAGGGAGTTTATGAGTGCTGAGTCCCCATCGGCGGACTGTGCGCTGATCAAGGAAGTTTTCCGTGGCTCCACTGTCGACTAAGGCGACATCTGCGACCGTTTTGTGGACATTTGAAAACGAAATGGGCAAATTCAAAGCATTGGCATTGGCATAGCTAATGTACATTCGTTTCAGTCCTAAGGCTCGTACCCAGGTCGCGCGGCACGAGCTCTTCAAAAATCCTGGGGCGCAGAGTCGGTGGAGTCAACCATATCCTTGATAAAGCGTTCCTTGTCGTCGTCAGACAACTTCATAAGTCCGTCCATAAGCTGGTCGCGGGTGATTTCTTTCTTTTCTTCTTCGACAGCCCGCACTGCGGCAGGGCGCTGTGCAGGCTTACTGTCCTTGTGCTGGTTCCTTTTCTTCTCAGGGCATGAGCTACTCATGTGGCCCTGCCGGCGGCAGAAGAAACAGCGTCCCTCCGCCCGTAACTTCTTCTTTTCTTCAGGGGTAGGCCCCCCTGTGCGGATGGCGTCCACATCCATGGCGTCTGAGGGTCGTGGCTTTGCTTGTCTGCCCGGCTGGTACCTCCCCAAGGCCGCAGCGAGGCGTCGGCGGAAGTCCTGGCCTGGCCTGTCCCCAGAGGTGGCTCTGGCCTCGATCCACCTCCCTTGGCGCCTCAGGGCCGCTGCCTGCCATCCCGCCAAGGTATCGGGCAAGGTGGGTTCAAAATCAATGATCTTCTCGCGGAGGGCTCGCTTCAGCCCATCCTTGAATCGAAGGAGGGTTCCTTGCTCGTTTGGACCCCACTTGGCGAGAGCGATTAGCGTGTTGAAGTTATTGATGTATGTTTTAAGGTCCTCCCCCTGCATTTCCAGGGCGAGCAGGCTTCCCAACGCCTCCTCTCTGGCCACAGTGTTCTCGAACTGTGCTCTGAATGCGTTGTCGAAGTTCGTCCAAACCATTTCATCGTTTGGATCAGTGGCTAGGAGGTGGTGTGGATGCTGTCGCCACATCGCCACTCCATTCATGAGGGGCTGGATGATTCCATCGACCCATTGGTCGACTGCCTTGCCTCGGATCCTTCCTATACAGGTGAGGACCCGCAGGTAAGGGTTGCTTATGGAGGGGTGGTCTCGGTTCATTTCCCAAAAGACCGAGAAGGCGCGACGGAAACGTGCGAGGTCGTCACGATCCCCATTGAAAATTTCAGGGATCGTGCCATAGAGGGCTGAAGATTGGTGTGGTTGACCACCTGCTGCCTGTCCTCCCGGAGGGGGAGCTCCTCCTCCTCCGCCTCCGCCTCCGCCTCCGCCTCCGCCTCCACCTCCGCCTCCACCGCCACCTCCACCGCCGCCTCCACTTCCTCCCGGCTGTACCCCAGCCGGAGGTCCTCCTCCAGGTTGCCCAGAGGAGCTGAATCCTGTGATGCCAGCTAGTGCTGTTGGTGCGGTGATGGCAGTGCTGACCGCAGCTGACCTGATGAACGCACTACCACTGGGCACACTAGGATGAGGTTGTGGAGAGGGGGAGAGAGCGGCTGGAAACATGGTGGGATCTACCAACATTCCAGTGGTTGGGTCTGTCACCATTGACACACTGATGTCGGAGTATGGCGATTCCATTTGTTTTTGTACTGGGGGCACTTGCAACGTCGAGGTTGGCTCAAGCTGCTGATGAATTCCAGGGGGAACACTGGTCAAAGGAGGTTGTGCGGCTTGATAGACCGGTTCAAATAATTGTCCACTAGGTGAGAGTGCTTCGGGTCGTTCTGGGGTACTTCCAGATCCTGAGCCTGCCGGTGTCAAGGACAGTGCGTGTACTGGATAGTCTGGGTGCTGTGGATCACTTGGTTTCCACCAGCCGAGTTCAAATCGTGCGATGTCGTCGTCTGTGATGTATCTCCCTATCTCTGTCGCGTAAGTCTGTTGTTTATCAAACCACTCGACGTGATACCACTTCTGGTTGATAAACTCGATGGGCCCGTGTGGATCTCCTTTGTCAAAAGCCCAATAGGCACTTTGCTTGGGGTTTTCTTGACGTTCTATCCAAAAGGCGTGCCCAACTACGTGGTCTGGGAGGTCTGGTGCGTCTCTGGTCTCGACTCTGGAGAGCTTCCCCTTTTCTGAGGTCCAACCAACAGTTATGGAAGCCGTTTTGTCGATCAATCGCCCACTCTTTGCAAGAGGAGCGGTCTCAGTAGCCTATAAGTTGTTCACTCTAGCAAGAGGAACGAAAAATTTCTGTGCACTCTGGCACACACTTTCTCGGCCTGAAAAGAAAGTGGGCAACGGTCTGGTTCGTTCGGGGTACACTTCTTATGACGAAGAAGTGGAGGGGTAGGAGCTTCAGCTTATGTCACGGTTCGCAGGGACCGTGGCTCGAAGTGAGCTTCGTTCGGGTTGGCTATTTGCTGTGGCGAGTCGCACAAGACTAGCAACGCCAAATAGTCGATTCTAGAACGCGCAGGCAAGGTTCAACAAGGAGTAGACTTGACTGTGCGAACTCTTGGGGTTCGTATCGCGTGAGGCGGTTAATACGGGCCGGCGCACGCGATGGTCGGAGTTACCGTTCCTAAAGAGGATAGACGGTGGCAGATGGATGAATGACGATGTGTAGGCTCAACCGCAACACGGGCGCGAGTGTAATTGGGATGCAAGGGAGTCTCGCCTTCCAAGGACACTCGTGAGAGGTTGAACTAAGGTTTGTGACGCGGACGCGGGGTGAGAAGTGAGACTACTTCTCACAGCGCGTTCGTATTAGGGTTCAGGCGTCTGGGAACTTGTTACAAGGAAATGGAACAAGTTCACAGATGTCTGATCGTGGCGCGAAGTACCCGGATCAAGGTACGAAGAGGGGATTCACAAGGAGAGAGGAGAAGATGCGATGCGAGTGTGAGCAGGGAACAATGAACTGCGATTCTAGACGAAGCTGAAGCTGGGGCTTTAGCTCGTCTACAGGGCCCTATTTATGCGTACAGAGGGCTAGCCAACTATCCTACAAAGGTCACAGTACAGTAGCGAAGTCAAGACTATTGACTAAGGACCTGAGTCAGTTCTGGTGACTCAAGAACTGACTCAGTGTGTCTGACTCAAGATCTGAGTCAAGAATGCTGACTCAAGATTTGAGTCATGATCCCTGAGTCAAGTACACGTCCAAAATGGCGATGCACAGCCCCTAGAAGTCGCACAGAGGGGGCTGGCCAAGGAAAGGGATCCTAGGTCATAACACAAGTCGAAAAGCAGTAGCAAATGGGCCGGACGGCCCGCATAACCGTAACACTTCATGATGCCATGACCTATATGGTTTTTATTATCCGCGCAGAGAAGTCACGGATTCTATTCGTCGAGTGAAGCGTTTGCGTCGATCCCCTCCTCCACCTGGTACTCCTGGGTTTGACCTGTTACCAGTTGTTTCTATCTCGTGCGTAATTCTATAATTGTGTCGTTTAGTAACCTTTGACCATTTATATCAGTGATTCGGCGGAGGTTGCTGTGGCCCGAAAGCGATCCCCATCTCCGACTGTCATCTTCAGTGGTAGTCCGAGGTACGTGTTTTTATGTTTATTTGTTGATTGGTTTTTCTCTTACCCTTGCTTCTACTTTTTACCTTTCGTTTTATCGTTCGTTTTTTTATTTTTATTTTTATTGGTCTTGTTTGTTTCTGGACTTGTTTTGTTTCAGAAAAATCAGGCCTAAGTTCGTTTCTTTCTGTCGCTTGCGAAGGTTTCTGATCTTCTAGAAGACGTACTCCCATAAAGTCAGAGAAGGCAAAAGCACTCGAAGAAAATCAGGACAGAAGGTTTGTTGCGTCGTCGTTTCATTTCTTTCGTTTTGATTTCTTGTATTTCTCTAATATTGACCACAGGACGCGTGCACGCGCTGTTAATGTAGAAGATAGTGATAGTGAAGTCGAGTTTCCTTCCGTCTCGTCGTAAGTTGTGTTCCACTTTGCAACCTTTGTCTCAGTTCTGATCACCGCGTCGTAGCATCATTGCAGATTCTTTGCAAAAGAAGAAGGCTTCACCTCCCTTCGCATCGACTTCGTGTGTCTCGTCTTATGTTTCATATGTGTATTACTTATCGTCTAATGTGTATCGCAGGGTTGTTGTGGAGGCTATTGACAAATTAGGTCTTCTCGGATCGTCCGTTCCTTCGTATGATCTTATTCCTTTATATTTTTATGTGCTGAATGTTGTCTCAGGTCACCGGTATCGAAAGAAGAAAGTCCTATGTCTGCTGTGGAAAAAGAACAAGTCACGGAAAATGCACAATCGCCGACACAAGTAATTGTCGAGGATGAAACGAAGTGAGCCACTTTCTTTACTTTTTTTTTGTGTGTTTGATAGGATGCATCGTTGGATTCTTACACATATTGTTAGGGATGCTGAACATGCACAGTCGCCAATGCGTCTCGATGTCGACGATGTCACAAAGTGTGCCTCTTTCCTTGGTTTTTTTTATTCATATGTTTGACCCGGTGCATTGTTGAATTATTACATTTATTAGGGATGATGATCCTACGCATACACGTACTGACGCAGATTCAGTCATGTTGGTTCCGTGTCCGGACCCAGCACTTACGGATATATACAAGGGTCTCGTTCACCTTCCGTACGTCAGCTCGTTGTTATTATCATACATTCGTGATGTTATATTCTGCGTGCTTTTCCCACAGTCGCGTATGTGAAATCAAATCTTTTTCTGGATCTTCGGAGTCTCTCCGCACGCCATTTTCTGCAAAGTGCGAAGGAATACCGATTGAAGATGTCAAGTACGTCTGTGCACACGTTTTAATCTTTGTCTTTATCTTGTTCTCTTGACACGATGAACTTATCAGGACAATCATCAAGGCATTGCGGTTTGTTAAGTGTGGCAGTTATGTTAACACCGCCAGAGTCGATCCAAAAATCTTAAGCGTCGTCAACAACCGCTTGCGTATCGCTGATACCAAGTCGATGGCACTGTGTGTTATGACTGGTACAGTTACTGAAAGTTATTTAGTTGGATCCGCCGAAGCTGGTCCACCACATTCACCCTATGCCATTCACAAAGTCACCATTGCACCTTTCGAACAAGACTTCCGACGTGATACTGCTTTATGGGGATTGCTTTTCGACTTCCATGTAATATATGGTACGACGTCTCAAGCAGGTTTCGGATTTACGACTAGGGGAGAGGGTAGAGGTGATGGCTGGCGACCCTGTGAGTTTCTTTTTAAATTTTATCAGGTGAATCGTTAATTGTTTTCCTGATGCAACATTATTAGCGTCTGCTCCGGCTTCTCCAATTAAGGGAAAGTCGAGTGTTTTGAAGACAGTGTCCTCTTCGTTGGTCGCTGCTTCTTCTGATATCATTTCGCGTGCATTCGATGAATTAAGTAAGGCATCTCTCTGTTTTCCTTGTGCTCTATTGATCGTGTAAACATTGGCCAGTTCCAGTATATGATGGCAGAGCTACGAATGATCGTAAAGGTTTTGGTTTTAGAGAGGCTGACTTTAAGAACATGTCGGCGTGGCCTCTTTACAGAGGAGGGGCTGCCGAGATTCCACTGGAGTCAGTTGTCTCGGTGATATACACTCTTGGTACATACCGTGGATCTGCTGGTCCTGTTTTGTCCTCTAACTTGATTTCCGTCATTTTGCTTTCTCTTGGGTAACCATTAAAGCGTAGCTCCCTTTCTTGCTAAAATTAACCAAAAAAACGATTTGCATCTTTGACGTCGTTGCGTACGTTTCTGTCTCCGTTTTCTTCTTCTTTTTGTTTTTGTTTTCTATTTTTTAACGTTCGTATGTTGTTCCCAGAAATAAATTCTACTAGTTCTTTGTATTGGTGTCGTTGTCATAGTGGTCATTATTATGGTGCGTACATTCAAGTTCGTATTGCATATTTGTACAGATCCTTCGCACACGTCAGATGACCAAAATTGTTGTCCTATTTTGTTGCATTTATTCATTTATACAATCGTGAGGTTGGGATCTCATTTACAACTATGTAGCCCGTTTTTCCATGTAAGTATATTCCAGAAATGCTTCTGTGTGTGATTCACATTTTTGTACGCATGATTAGGTATCTGAAACCCGTATATATGAATAAATACCCCGAGGGTAGCCTTGTTTTTTCCTGTCTCTGCTGACACTATTTCTGGCGTGTATACCACTCAGACATACATTTTTCATCTGTATATCGGGAATGTCCTGTTCCTGCTACATGCTCTATTGCTGCGCCTTTTCAATTTGTCTGTTGACAATGTCGTTGGCTTCGCTTTACGGCGTTTACTACATTGATTTGGCTAGTGCGATTATTTCAAGGTACGTGTCTGGGTACTTGCCAGATATATGCGCTTACATATTCTCTATCTCGATATTTGTAAATGCAGGTTGTATTCACTATTGTGCAAGTCAACCGTATGTCTTGGTATATATACTATGTCAAGACTTGAGGGAATTCGTCGTTGTTTGGTAAGTCTTTGATATATCTCGCGTTTCATTTCATGAAAAAAAGAAAAAGTACTAACTTTCGAAAACATTTTTTGTAGTGTCGTAATTTCTCATCGTTTGTTGTCATGATGGGATTTCGTAACGACGTCTTTTTTCTCATCTTAAAACATGTTATGACGGCTCCGCTGTGTCTACAAACGAGTTCTATCGCTAATGTGGACCTTGTCCATATCTACTCGTGTCTATGTCTGCATTTGAACTTGTCCCTGTCCACTATTTCCATTTTGGCGAGTTGCAATTGCAATGCAATTTGCTATATATACAAACTCTTACTGGACATGTCACGTGTCGATAGATGGTCTTACACGATCTCTCGAGTTGTGTATGGATTGCTTCAGATAACCCTTTATCTATACAGGCTATGTTACAGTTTTGTACGTGAATACTCATGCAAGTTGGTATTTGTTGTTTTTGTCATCATTTTCACCGTTTGGGTGTTCTTGACCCATTTTCGTCGTGGTCTGTGTTGTGCCCCCTTTTTTGCTATACGTGGTAGTCTACGATTAATTCGTCTTTGGAGTATGAATGGCCGTGTGAGTGCAATGGATAACACACGTCCGAGATGTCCTTATGGTGGTGGCGGTCTGCATGAATTCACATTTGCCGAGATTGCGCCGTATGTCATAAAAGGGTACGCTGGTAGTGCCAAAAACGCGTTCACGTTCGTAGCTCATGGTGATTTTGACAGTGATAAGGATTATAACGTGGAGGGCTTCGTTAAAACAAATATCCCTCTTCGGAATATCGTTGCTCACGTGTCAGTTAGAGCGATCATGACAATCGCCAAATTTCATAATTTGGATGTTTCGTCGCATGATCCAAAGGCTACTATCGTGTCATTGTTTGAAAATCATCACTGTGAAAATTGTGATGACTTGGTCACTGTGTTTTCAATTGTCAAAAGTAGAGTCACTCGCAATACGATTTGTCAGAGGAGGATAAGAAAATGTAAACTCGATAACCTAAAATCGAGTGAGGAAACCGTTATTAGTGCACAAAGGGATGCAGCCACCAATGCACATGTTTCGTTTTCCGTTAACAATTCGCCTGACCACGCGAATCGTTCTCGTACGTCAAAAAAGAAAAGACGTGGATCAGCAGTAATATGCTTTCCTCCTTCTCCCCCTGACGAAAGGTTGATACGTGATATTGTCAACGATTTCTGCTCGAAATCTTCACCTGAGAAAATAGAAGAGTCAGGGTGCGCCGTTTGTGGTCTGTTGACTCCATTGTTTAAACTCAGCAGATTAAAATCTGTGAAACAATATCTGCATGTATTACAGGCGCAAGGTGTAACTAGAGTCGAGAGAAAAAATTCATTAAAGCCTGTCCAAGAGTTCAAAGGCCCTGTTCTTGACTACAGATGCAATCGTATATGTGATCAATGCCGTAAACAGATACGGAATGGTTGAGTACCTGAAAATGCATTGGCCAACGGATTGTGGCTTGGTGCAGTTCCTAGCGAACTCTCTAGTTTGAACTTTGTGGAGCGGTTGTTGGTTGCACGTGTACGTCTTAATAGCTGTTTTGTTCGTGTTGCAGCGTCAGGGCTTAGGAAAATGACATCACATGTCATCGCATTTGAGTCACCCGTTCCGAAGGTTTACCAACGCTTGCCCCCCCCCATCGAGGATGTTCAAGATGTTTTGGCTATTTTATTCACTGGGCCGTGCTCGCCTACGGAAAACGAATACAAGCGCATACCTTTGTTGGTGAGACGCTCATTTATTGTCCGTGCGCTTGAATGGCTCAAACTAAATAATATATACTACAAAGACCTCGAAATCGCTCATGATGAGCTTGCGAAGTACCCTGAAGGTGTTCCACCTGTCACGGTCGAATACCGATACTCATTGACCACTAAAGTGGAAGAGGGAACGAGTTCATTCGATAATGGTGAAGGAGAAGGGGTGGAGGATGGAGAGTGCCCCTTCATCGTTCATGGTTTAATGAGTGAGCAATATGAGACAATGTCAGTCGAAGCCTTAAAAGGGATCGCATTGAGGCACTGGAATAACGGAGGTGGGGCACTTGCAATATCACATAGCGCGAATTCAAAGTCTATATATAATAACCCTGGACTATACCCACAAGCATTCCCCTGGTTATTCCCTTATGGTCTGGGGGGCGTTGGAACAACAACGCTTTCCAACAAAGCGCACAAGTCCCATTTGTTAATGTACCATGACAAACGCTTTCAATATGATGTCTCCTTTCCCTTTGTGGCTTTCAGTCATCTGCAAGTTAAGGCGGCTACAACAGCCGGTTTTTTACTTGCAGACACTTCTAAATTTCGCGAGATAGCGGATAGACTGTTGGCTGTTAATCAAGACACACTCACATCAATTTCCAAGCGTTTGTCTGAGGGCGAGTCAGTGAACCCATTGACAGAAGATGAAAAATCGTGTTTTCAACTCGTGCGCGATCTTGATCACATAAATGGCAAAGTGCAGGGATCCGTAACATCAAAAAAGTACATGCGTAGTGAAATATGGTCCTTAATTGCATATATGGGTGCTCCAATATGGTATATAACCCTTTCTCCGGCTGATAATAAGCATCCACTATGTTTGTATTTTGCCGACAATAAAGAATCATTTAATGTCGACCTTCAGCGAGATAATGACGAACGATTTCGCTTGATAGCAAAGAATCCCGTCGCCGGCGCAAGGTTTTTTCATTTTATGATAGAAAGCTTTATTGAGCACGTATTACGGGTTAACAAAAAAGGGCGCGGACTATATGGCGATACATCGGCGTATTATGCTACTGTTGAACAACAAGGGCGGTTGTCTTTACACTTGCATATGCTACTTTGGATACGTGGAACTCTACCACCTGAAGAGATGCGACGCAGGATCCTTGATCCTTGCTCGAAATTCAGAGAGCAATTGGTAGAGTACTTAGAAGGTGCACATTCGGGTGATTTCATGTCTGCTAACTTAAAAGAGGTAGAAGCCGAGGTAGATCGAATGTCGACGTCAAAAGAATATAGGGATCCAACAGAAACGATGCCTGAGATGCCACCCCAGCCTTGTTCAAACAAAAGGTGTGGTGGTTGTGATCATTGTACTAATATGGATTCTTGGTGGTCGCGTTTCAGGTCTGTGACCAACTCATTGTTGTTAAAGTCGAACCTCCACAGATGCTCGAGCACGACGAACAAAGATGGTTCACAAAATAAGGGGCGCGCGTTTAAAGGATGTCTTGATAATATATATAGGAAATGTAAAGCAAGATTTCCACGACCTACGTATGATCGCACCGATATAGATCCTGAAACGGGAAGTATATTCATGAAAAAGGTCGAGCAGTGGTTAAATACGTTCTCTTATCCGGTTACGTACCTTTTCAGATGCAATACGGACGTTACTAGTCTCCGATCAGGTACAGCAATAAAATCTGTTTTGCTGTATGTCTCCAACTATGTTACAAAGAGCCCTCTGAAGACATATGTTGTATTTGATGTGATTCGATCGATATTTGACAGAAACACTGATATAGTGTGTGGTAACGATTCGAATAAGGATAAGGCTCGGAAATTGATGACTAAAATAGTGAATTCTCTCGGCGCAAAAATGGAGATGGGTAATCCGACGATATGTATGTATTTGTTGGGAAACCCCGATCATTATAAAAGCCATCGGTTTCATATCTTTTATTGGGTGTCATTTGTTAATGCAGCTAGGAGAGCTTGGTTGGACCAATGCACATCTCATACAGAAGGTGAGACAAAACAATCTGCGAACGTTGTTGAAGCCGATGTAGAGAGCCATGATAGGTGTATTCAAGAAACGTCTGTTATACATAAACCTCATGGTCCGAATGATAAGGTCGCAATTTTCAAACGTAACAACCGGATTGTCGGCTTTCTCTGGTTCATGACTATGTTTATCGGTCTGAAGCACTTTATGATTTGTGTTTATATGATTGGGTTGCACGGTGCGAGCGAGAAAAGTTGCCTAAAAAAATGAGAATCGGCGAGGGAAAAAGTAACAATGATCAAAAAATTTCCCAAGAAGAAGAACATGCAATTGACAAAGGCCATTCATCTCGACCTGCCGGAAGTCGCGTCAATGAATCTACGACAGGTGTGTTCCCTTTCCTCCCTGATCACCCACTCGCAACAAGTCATGGTACACGATGTCATTCATTGGTGAAAGAAAAGGTCCCTAACTTTGCCGGGCCTACGCTCCCTAGGCCTGATCAAGGTGATCGCGAGTTCTACTGTAGTACTATGTTGACTTTTTTCAAACCCTGGCGATCAGGGTTAGAATTAAAAAGGGATAATCAGAGTTGGGATGACGCGTTTGATGCCCATGTGTTCTCAGATAGACATAGGGAAATTATGAGGAACATGAATATCCGGTACGAGTGTCTTGATGCGCATGACGACTTTCGTGCTCAATTAAATAAGGGCGACTCAGGAGTTGGTTATTGGGAAAATGAATACGGAGATATTATACAGGACATTAACGAAATGAGAACCATCAATTCTGAAACACTAGGGTGCGACGAGTCGAAGAGTGGGGAAGAGATCTGTGACATATCATATATTACAGGAAAGCGAGAGAAGGCACGAGCACACCTTATGTCTGAAATCAGGGCCACCCTTCAAGAGCTCGGGTGGACGGATTATCATGATGTTCCCGATTCTCTGTGTCCCATCGAAAACACTAGACACCCGCCTCCCGAGATCAAACTAAATGGAGCAGCATGGAGATCCGTTGTCGCACAGAAGCGTGCTGACATGCTTGATATACGTTCTCGAGATATACCCCATAAACCAAATACAATTGACTCGCCTTGCGAAAACATTCGTCGTTTTGTGCCTGATGATGTACGTGTGGTCGACAAATCCTACCTGAAGCGGTCGTACGTGTCAAACGCATGGAAATGCACGATTGACGATATCTCCAGTTCTTTCTTCTAAATCGCGATCAAGAACGTGCGTTTCGTATTGTTGCTAATCATGCTTGTAGTCCTGAATTTGAGCAACTAAAAATGTATGTTGGTGGAATGGCAGGGACGGGTAAATCACAAGTCCTTCGAGCGCTTTCAGAGTTCTTTTCACGCAGAAAGGAATTATATCGATTGCTTATCCTTGCACCTACTGGTAGCGCTGCTGCTCTGTTAGGCGGTTCTACTTACCATTCAGTTCTTGGTATCACTTCTGATGGAAATAAGAGATCAGATGTGCAGTTATCACATATAAAATCAAGATTAGTAGGTGTTCAGTACATTTTTCTAGATGAAGTCTCGATGCTATCCTGTAAAGATATGTACCTTATCAGTGCTAGATTGGCACGCATATCAAATAAACTTGACATGCCATTCGGCGGTGTAAATATGATCTTTGCAGGTGACTTCGCGCAACTACCTCCTGCCATTGGTGGAGAACATGCTTCGCTCTACAGTCAAACAGTAGGAAGGAACGCTACTTCATTACACGACCAACAGTCCGCGATTGGTAAGGCTCTCTGGCATCAAATCACGACTGTCGTGATATTACGCGAGAATATGCGACAACGTTGTAAAACTGTTGAAGATGATATGTTCCGCGAAGCTCTTGCTAATATGCGATATAAAGCATGTACTCCTTCTGACATATCTTTCCTTAGATCTCGAGTGTCGAGTAACATACCTGGTAAGAGTTCCATAAACGACACACGGTTTCGAAATGTATCCATCATCACTTGCCTGAACGCACTAAAGGATGAGATCAATCGATTGGGTTCTCTGAGATTTGCTGAAGAGACAAAACAGGAGTTAGTAACTTTTTTTTCGATAGATTCTCTGCCTTCTGAGGATGCCAAAGGTTCTACCAGAACCAATAAACAAGGAAACAAACAAACCTCGAGTCGTGGCCCGAAGACAATGGTGCATAGTAAGATCGACCTGAGAATTCAGAAGCTTCTATGGGAACAGCCACCCTGCGCAAATACAAAGCTTGTTCCTGGTAAACTATCACTTTGCGTCGGGATGCCTGTTATGATCAGGCATAATATCGCAACAGAACTTTGCATCACAAAGGGACAAGAAGCAACCGTGTATGGGTGGCAGTCACAGAAAGTAAATGATATAAATACTATAGATACATTATTTGTTCGGCTTCGGGACCCCCCTGTGGCAGTGAAGCTCGATGGCCTTCCGTTGAATGTTGTACCGCTGACAAGAAATTGTGTTACTACTACTTGTAATCTGCCAGATGACTCCACAATACAAATATCTCGTGCACAGCCTGATGTGCTACCAAACTTTGCCATGACTGACTATGCTTCTCAAGGCAAGACACGAGAAAGTAATGTAGTGGATCTGAGATATACACGGACACATCAAGGATACTATACTGCACTTTCGCGTGGAACATGTGCCGCAGGTACCTTAATATTGGGTGGTTTTCACCCCACTAAAATCACGGGTGGGGCTTCAGGGGCCTTGCGGCAAGAATTTCGAGAACTAGAACTTCTGGATGATATCACGACGTTACGTTTCGAAGACAGACTTCCGATGGAGGTTGCAATGGCTGATCACAGAAACTCTATCATTGCTATGTTTAGAAAAAATAGGGGCTTGCATTATATGCCATCGCATTTACACAAATCATTGAGATGGAATAAACGCGATCCATTCACAGTAGGCACCGAATCTATGGGGGACAATTTTCAATGGAGGCTCGTTGACGCCGTAAGACCGAAGAAAAAATTGCGTGCATCTGAAGTTGACATGTCTAATAATAGTGAACGTCAGCTTGTAGCAAAGGAAATCACCCAGACGGACAATATATCTAGCTCGGAACTTCACCTTTCTAAGAACAGTTCAGATCACAAACGATACAGAGGGTTAAAAAGAAAGAGATCTGTAGATTTGAATGAACTTCTGGTGAATGCCAAAAGACGTATGACTTGTCACACTGTAGTATCTGATGAAGTTACACATTTGTCTCCTGACGTCCTTATCCCTGTTGGTACACAATGGGAAACTAATAGTTGCGCGTACGACGCCATAATTACTATCCTTTTTAATGTTTGGCGTGAAAACCCAGCGGCAATGACGACGAAATGGAGCGAATTAAACAATGACACCCTAAATTATTTAACAGCTGCATTCGAAAAACATGTAGATTATTACGATCATATGGGCACCAATTCGTATACATTAGAACAAATACGTGATTGCGTGAGGCACGAGCTTGCAAGGCTTGATAGAGAGTTTAGGTTTGGTATATATACGAGCGCACATGCTGTCATGAATCAATTGCTAATGTCCCAGATGCCTATCATGAAATCTATTCATCGCTGTTCCAATAATCACCTAGTCGGTCGTGATGAGCGTGTGACTACTTCCTGTGAGATTATGACATACGGTGCTCCTGTTGACTATACTGTACAACAGTATCTCAACAATTTCGACACAACGTCATCTCTTACATGTTCCAAATGTAACAATGAATTGATTCGTTCGTTTTCATTCGCGTGTCATCCTCCCTTGTTGGCAATTGAGTTATGGCAGGGACTGCACGCCTTTGATTCGGTGTTGCGCATTGATGTCAGGGGTTTATATCGAGAGTACCGTTTACGAGGCATAGTTTACTTTGGGTGTGAGCACTTCACTGCTAGATTTGTATCGGAAAATGGTATGATTTGGTTCCACGATGGGTTGTTGACAGGGAAATCTTTAGTCTACGAGACATCTGATATAACGACCATCCCACTGGACGAATCAATTCTGGCCATATATATTATGATCTGATCGCATGGCTTCTACGAGAGAAAATGTATGACACATCCTACATGCATGATGGTATGGGCAAACAATAGTACACTGTACATATGTGATAAAACTCTGTGCTCTTCCTAGACGCCTCTGGCTACTGAATACTATTCTTTGCGTATTATGGTATTCCTTTACTTTTGTATATATCTCAATCATTGGATCATCTAACAATGCACTTCTACAACATGGGAGAACTCGGATATGCCATACGAAGTAATGGCCCACTAGCTCAAGTTCCGAGTTCTCTTTTAGAGAACGAGGTTTTTAGTCGCTTTTTCATAGGGGATTTTTGCCCCCCCCCCCCGTGGGAATGTCATCGATTTCGTTGCGGCAATTTCCGAGAGCGTGGGAGTTTTTATTTGAGGCCGCGTTTGGTGAGTCAAGCGTGGGAATTGTCATTGATTTCGTTGCGGCCATTGCCGAGAGCGTGTGAATTTACTTTGAGGCCGCGTTTTGGTTGCCCACCGTGGGAATGTCATCGATTTCGTTGCGGCAATTGCTGAGAGCGTGTGAGTTTTCAATTGAGCCCGCGTTTTGGTGAGTCAAGCGTGGGAATTGTCATTGATTTCGTTGCGGCTGTTGCCGAGAGCGTGTGAATTTTACATTTGAGGCCGCGTTTTGGTTGCCCACCGTGGGAATGTCATCGATTTCGTTGCGGCAATTGCCGAGAGCGTGTGAGTTTTCAATTGAGCTCGTGTTTTGGTGAGTTGTGCGTGGGAATTGTCATCGATTTCGTTGCGGCCGTTGCCAGATTTGTTTCCCACACGAGTGAGCCTGCGTTGGCTGTCATCGATTTCATTGCGGCCGTTGCCGGCCTTTTTTCACGCACAAGTGAGGTCGCATGAATTTCACGCTCACGGCACGATTCACACTTTGATTCAAGCGCCCGTTCGACTTGGCAAGCGCCCCTTCCCCGGCCTCATCCCCTGACCGGCTCTGTTCGGCGCTATTTGCTCTGTACAATAGACGCCAGCATCAGCACTTCCCGATTATCGAGCCAACAACCACCGCACTACAATTCCAGTATACAAAATGAAACTTTATTGAAAGGGAGAAACTTGAAGGAAAAACAACAGGTATCATTTGAAAACGTGATAGTCATCAGCTGCCCTCCCCTCATGAACTGAATTTGAAAGTAGGTCACTTCAAAGTCAAGCCCCGCAACGACAATCCGAGGTTATCGCAGGCGCAGCACTGGCAGGCGCTGCTACAAAGGGTGCGGCCGTTGCACCCTCACGCAACGCCTTTTCTTGCGCCGTCTTTTGCACACGTTCCCTTTTGTCGGCTTCGATCGATCTGTGCTTTGATCGCGGCGCGGGCCTTCTTGTCGTCCTCCAAAGGGGTGTACGTGTGCGCGCAAAGTGCACCGTGATGGCGTCGAGGGTGGGGATGGTTTTAAATCCTTTTGTCTTCTTCATCGTCTATTTGTCGACTATGGAGGTCTCCTGGGCGAGCTTCCCACCAGCTCCATGGTAAGCGGATCGCCTGGGCTCGCCGCAGCGACCACATCACCGTTCATGGAGTCATCGGTCGAGTTGGGCGGGGAGGTGGAGAGGGCGGCGGGGAGGTGGAGTGTGTCACGGGATGTTGACGGACACCAAATCTGCGACCGACGTCGCGTTTGAGAGGGACGTTTGCGAGCCTGCGCCACCAGGGAAGCATCGCTTCTTGCTCATCGCCCGTCATGAGCCTCCGGATGTTGGCCATAACGACTCTCAGGTTGTAGCTCGGAACGGAGGTGCTCCGCGCTATGTCACAAGAAAGAGGTCAAATGTCACAAGAAAAAAGCTTGTGGAGTTGATCTGTGACGAATCTGTGACGATTTGTTGATGAGCACAAGGAGAATGACGGGCATATACCATCTGGTTTGATCCTGTCGTTGTCAGGTAATTAAGCAGAGGACCCACTGGATGGAAGATGGTGCGCGTGATTGGGGCCGGCTTGGTGAGATATAATGTGCAGAGCGACAACACTCCCGAGAGTAGTACGGCGGTGGAATCGGCCACTCTCCCGAGCGGGTAATGGGCAGTAATTCGTGCAGCAAGTCAGATGCTAGTAGGATCGTTTCCCATCAGTCCCCGTTCACACCCTGATGAGGTATTCCTGTTGTCGGTCAAGATTCTCAATCTTCTCACCAGATCACCAGCCTTTGTAACGACTTTGCTTGAACGCAGACTCGGAGTTGGGTACTGTTAGCTGCTAGACACCGAAACCCTTTGCAGGTGATGCAGCTGAGAATGGTGAGGACAAGTTCACTGGCGCCGAGGCCCTGGAGTCCGATATCATGCCACCTGGCTTGTCGCAGGCTGTGCGAATTGCTGTCCTCGATCTTCTTGCAGATCTGCACGCTCTTGGAGCCCAAAGAACACGGATAGACTACTATCATGGGGGGGGGGTAGTGGACCACGGCGGGGGTACCCCCCCCATAATAGTATTCTCCCTTTTTGGATCAGAAGATGCACCTGGAGACTGGAGTCATGTGCCAACGGATAACTTACTTTGACGCAATGAATGTCGCTTACTAGTTTAGCTTGAACATACTGTAGCTTGAACAGACACGGCGGTATAGCTGAATTGATTTCAGGATCTATGCAATCAAATATTACCTGTTTGGACTTGAGGCAAACAAAAAACAATTTCAAAAAAAGAGCCAGGGGAAAGGGATGCAGTGATCCGTCTCGGCGTCCGCTGCAATTCACGAGCTAAAGTATAACAGTACATTTGGTTCCAGTTTCGGAACTTATCCGTAAAGGTTTTCAGTACAGGCACACGTCATCCCCATTTACCCACCCGCTACTCTCGCGTGGCCAGGCTACCCTTCGTCTTTCGAATCGGTTTCCCTCATGCGGTACACGCTTGGCAGACATTTTTACTCTTCGTCACTGTCATGTATACCATGGAGATCCGTATCGTCAATTGTGCTGGTGTCGGTCTTGACGCGTATTTGTTTGCCGGTCGACGATTCTGCGACTGGAGATGACGATGACATGGGGAATCGAAACGAGTCACTTTTCGATAACTCGAGCAACGTTCTCCCGTTCGCCTGCGGACAAACGCTGGGCCTCTGTCATGTAGGCCAACTTAATCGTTTCCGTTCAACTTTTTATTATCTTCGTGCGTTCTCCGCTTCTCTTCCGCTTTGAGCCTGTATATGACTTATCGTGCAGATGGACACAGCCTGTCATTCTTTGTTCCATTCTTTTTCATGCCATTTTGCTCGCCATAAAAGCCTCTCGCACCCTCACTCTCTTCAGTCCAAACGCATCGCCTCCTCAAATTGTGGGGTTCTTTCATCCATAGGAAGACTACGCCAATTTTTCCCGCTTCATATTCTTTAGGCATATCCTTCATATTTTGCTGCCTTTCGCGTACTAACATATGCCACAGCATTGAAGCTTTCGCACGTATGTGCATCTCTGGATTGATTCTTGGCCCGGATGTCCCCATCAGTGCCGTCTTCTCTTCTCTCCTGATGCGCAACACGGGGCATCCCATGACGGCCCCGCCAATCGTCTGTCCCGCCCCAATGACCTCCACTTACTCCACGAACCTCAGATGCAAATGCGCAAAGCATGGGTCCCCACCCTCAGATCCGAGATGAACCCCAACGCTGCCGGAAATCTGGTAATATTCATATTCTGTCGTTGTGCCCTCACTCACTTTGACAGGGAACACAACACACCAATTGGGATCGCCGCCGCAGTCGCCTTTGAAAAGGGGAAAGAAGTCCGACACACCGAGAGTCCTCATGGGTTAATGGTTGCGGCACTCGACACCGATCTAGCTGCGCTAGACACCGGTATCTCCCTTACCCAAACCATGCTAATCAGCCTCCCCACCTCCTCTTCCCAAACCCCAAACCCCACAGCCGTCTCAACCATACTCAAACCCACACCCGGGCCAACCCCTCTCGCTCTCTTTCAGACAGACTGCTGACAACCTTCTCTCCTTGAACAGGAACCTGATAATCTGGATATCCTGTGCCCCCAAGACTTCTCACTAGTTGACTTTGCACGAGCCAACACCTCGCAAACACGATCGCTACGGGCTGCCACCCGCCCAACCATCGAGAGCCCCACGCCATCAACTACCAACGGCAAGCAGCAAACGCCACCGCCACCGACATGGGGCGCCCACGCAAAATGTAGCATTTGTGAGTGGTCCTATTATCCGGAGAGTTTACCCTTCTCCCTCAATGTGATCGATCACACAGCCACCGGAGCTCAGTATCGTTGATGTGATCATGGGCACCACCACCTCCAACTTGACGCTCTGGCGGCACACTGCGAAGCTCGGGACCGGACGATATCGAATACCCATTGTGAGCATGGTCCATGCCGCATCAAGTTTTTTTTACATTTTCCGCCGCCCTCTTCAGCCGTCTTGCAAACCCCTGATCGCTGTCCCAACCTCGCCCCCGTTGCAAGCACCACAACATCGGTGCCTCGCGCATAGACAAATTCACTGCGGCCAATAACTTATCTCCTTTGATCCGTTTGTTTCACTGATTGCTGTGGTGGCAGGACAAAAACGTGCAGCCCCGAACCACAGAAATGGATAAGGTTTTTTTTTTCTCTTTTGTTAATTTCATATACGAGGCGGCATTCTGAGGACGCCACAGCACCACCGACACCACCGATCTCATGTTACCGCCTGATGGCTCCATTACTCCCCCTGGTGCATTTTCTTCCGGCCCTTGTTCTTTGAGGCAGTTGGGACAGCGGTTCCTTGTCACTGACGTTAATTACAACCCAGCTGTGTGGTGGTTTATAAAACCCAATCACGGTGAGTGAATTTGCATCTTTCCTCTAGCCATCTGACTCTCATCTTGAGTCTCTCTTTTCTCCCTCTTCTCGCTCTGCCTTGTTCCACCTCCTCTTCTTCCATTCTCACCATAATTCTTGTTCGTTTTGTAAGTTCCTGGCTTGTTCATGTCTTTCTTTCCTTCAGCTTACCCCATCTGAGTTGGTGAGCAGAGCTTGTTGTATTTGTTGTTTCCTGTTGACCCCCTCTCTCGTCAGGTACTTTGGCACGTCGATCATGAATGTGACTCGCGATGTGCATGGGGATGTCGACTTTGAGCAGATGATCGTGATGGTATCGCACTCATCAACATCGTCTCTAATCCCGAGGTGGCTGCGGTCACGGGCATTAAGAATTTGCAGACGCACATCATGCACAATGATGGAGGGAGCTGGAAACAGTTGATCCTTCCCAACTATGATTTGCATGGGCAGCTGTATGCCTGTCAAAGTGTGGTACGTGCCTCACTCCGCTTCGAAGAGATCCTGTGGTGACAATTGAGACAGGCTTCTCGCTTTGCGCCCATGGATATACGAACGAGTGGACCCTCGCGTGACGTTTAGCAGTCCCTCTGTCGTCGGGTTGATAATAGCCGTTGGCAAGGTGAGCGAGAAACTCGCACTTTATGTAGAGAGTGACGTTCTTGAGCTGCGATGCAGGCTTCACTTGGGAAGAGGTTCACAAGGATGCGCACCTCTGGGGGCTGCGAACGACGAACAACCAATGGACAACATCTCGGCAAACGGCCAGATCATGGCCGCCGACATCTCTGCCCTGGAATGGCCAATGCTCTTCACTATCCCATCGTTCCCACATAATGTATACTATCACAATTTGAATATATCAATTTGAAACATCACTACAATTTGAAATAAACTAATTTGAAAGTGTGCACGTGAGTGAGGGCCAATTATGGGATTGAAAGAATATAGGATAACCATGATCCCGACGGTGGAGAAGGGTGTCAAGTCCCGGACCCACGTAAACGGTCCCCCTTCGAGGCCCCCGTGATCCTGGGTGACTGGCACCTGAAAACACCTGATAACCACTGATAATCACCAATTAGCCCAATTACCACTAATTAGCTTGATTAGTCAGATAACAACTGACCACGCTGATAACCACTGACAATGCTGATGATGCTGATGATGTTGATTACCACTAATTACAGTGATAACCACTGACAACCCTGATCATGCTCTTTGCCACTAATCATGGTGGTAAGCACTGACAACACTGATTGGGCTGATTAACACCAATCTTTATTTTATTTTATTTTATTTTTAGAATAACTTTTATTAAGCGATTTCAGGGTACACACATCCTATAGACCACGTTCAAGTCCTGACAGTACCACTACTCAAGTCCTGTCACGTTACTGAGTCCATTAGCCCTCTCCTGGTCCTTTGCTTCTTCTCAGTGTTAAGCCGAGTCGAACGTCGGTTGGAGGTACCCTCGGAACGCTGGTCGGACACAAACTCTCTGACCAAAGTGCGGAGCGGGGTGGGACCTGTTGATGCCACCTCGACAGCGCTGGATGGAGTGTTCGGCCGTTTGTAGGCACTTTGCTTCTTCTTTTTCTTCGGAGCTTTAGTCTTGAGCATTGTCGCAGTTTGCAGGGCAGTGGTGGCCAATGGAGTGACCATGTTAGAGGGGGCGGTGGGAGGATTAGGGGGGCCTGGCTTGTCCGGCCTAGCGCAGGCAGAGGTTCTACCCTTGCCTTTTGCATCCCCACTCTTTCCGCTCTCCTCCATGGAAATAGGGCATCAGTGTCTCTTTGCAGCTTTGCGGGACGTGAACTTCCATCCGCAGGTCAGGCATTGCTGTTGTGGTCTGCCGTTAACAGCTTTTTCGGCCACTTTTCGGTGATCTCGCCTCAATGCGTGGTTCCTTTTCCGTGAGAGTCGCCTCTTCTCCTTTTGGGCCTGCGTAGCTCTCTGCTGGCCTTTTGAGAGATTGAAAAAGGCTTGAGGGCCTTCCCCGTTAAGAAGCTCTAAGATATATCTGAGCATCACCTTTTTCACCTTATTGATGGGGCGAGGCACAAGCGCGACAGCACACTTGACCAGGTGAGCATGGAACTGGGGAGTGAACTCAACCCAAGAAATTTTTCCGTCCACTGCCTTTTGGGCTGAGAGGGCATTGGCCCTGAGGTTGTCCACAGAGAGGAACCAGTGACGACGAAAGGTGTTGAGGATGTCGAAAATGGAGAGTTTGTCATCCCCAGAAAGTGCCTTCTTCTTTGCAAGCTTTTTCCCAGGAGGGAAGTAGTGAGGTTCGAGGGAGGGCTCTGCCCCGCCAGCCAACATATCCAAGGCGGGCGTTTGAATGGGCTGAGAAACAGGAGTCTCGGTGAAAACCCGTGAAGGTGAAAATTCATGAGAATTGGAAGGGCCAATCTCGTCCTGTGGTCTTGACAGGGGCTTGAGCGGGGGCCGGGGAGGTGCCACAGAGGGAGAGGGAGGGGGAAACTGAAACCTGGGGGTTGCAGTGGGTGTAACGGGGGGGGAAGTCATCGTGGGAAAAAACAACGGTGATGGTGGTAAGAGACCAAGAAGGAATGGTCATGGTCATCCATAGAGTGTTAAGGTTCCAAGTGGGACCTTTGTACGAAGTATACGTTCGTTCGTGAAGTCAAGAACTAGACTTGCAAGACGTGCAAGTCAAGATCAAAGGTTCGATAGAGATGAGACTTAGTAAACGACTAAGTCAAGAGCGTTTCAGAGGTCAAGGGCTTTGGGCTCAGGGTGAGACCAAAGTGTCAAGAAGTCGAAGGTCGTGATGTCAAGAGGGTTCTCTCAGGTCTGATGCTTCTAGGCAAGACAAGGTTCTAATAGATAGAAGGACTTGGATTGCGAAACAAAACTGAGACTTAAGGTCTCTAGGGCAGAAAGTACAAGGTTTATATAGAAAGGAACGAGGCTATGTACACAGCCGTAGGGGCTGTGACCTTCGTACAGCTTTCAGGGTTTGAAACATGTTTCAGGAATCAGCAAGTCATCCTGTACATGTGGCTGTTGCTTGAGGCTGTACGGTGCTGTGTAAAGCTGTATCGTGAGAGAAATAAGTAAGCGATCTGGAACAAAGCGATCGGCAGTCCATTCACATAAGCAAGGGAGTCAGCAGAAATGAGTCATCAGTCCGAAAAATGTACAGTATGAGTCAGCAACCACGTGTTAGTCCATAACACCATCCCCCGTCTAAGGCGCAGTCCCACCTGCGTTTTACTCACGGTCAGCAGCATAGTCCCAGTCAGTCATCTCCGCGTTGATCCAGCCAGACGTGGAGCGATCGATACCGTGGCCGTACCAGAGGTAAGCCTTCTTGTCGTCGGTGTAGGGACACGACCAGTGCCAATGAGGGTGTTCTAAGGGGACTCTACAAGAGTCTCCGAACTTGCATTGCTGGTGGGGTTCATGACACGAAGGGCCTGAATGGCCGTAGTCAGCACACCATTCACACCATTGGTGGAGGGGGCACTCGACGTAGAGGTGCCCGGGGTTCCGTCGCTTGCATCGACCACAATAGGGTGTGTGTGTGACCCTGGCTGCGGCGCTATCAGCGGCGGTTCCACTGCTACTATTGACGACCCGTTCCAGGCAAGTCGTGCAGTGAAGGGAATGCGTGCTGTCATGAACTGGACTCCTTGGCCACTCGTCGTTGTCAGGGTTGCCGTCATTATCAAATGCCCATCCGAGTTCGTCGTCCTGGATAGGGGAGACAGATGAGGCGGGCGAGTCGCGGACGTTAGAGGCCGGTGAGCTTGGTAAGGAGGGTAGTTGGTTGTTTGGCGGGGAGGGGGCGGCGTCGCTCCGCGGGAGTCCACCAAAATCGGGGAGGTCCTCGTGCCACGTTGGCGACGCGAGGACGGGGAGTGGGGTCCGCGGGTGGTCGGAGGTAGGTGTGAGGTAGTCCCAAAGCGAACTCGTCGGTTTGGGTTGTTGTATGGCCCATGCTGCGAACTCGCAGGCCTGGAAGAGTGATTCTCTAAGGGCGTCATCGAGCGGAGTGATTCGCGGGTATAAGGAGGGAGAACGGGGGTCGGGGATCGGTTTCTCGGACGCCGTGTATAGCTCACTGGGATAAACGGTGGAGATGCCGAACGATTGTTGGTAGATGAGCGATGACGGGTGGACTGGGCGGATGGGACGTGGTGCGGGTAGGTCATATTGGGCTGGGACATGTTGCATACAGCGAATTGTAAGGGAGTTTGGTAAAGGTGGTGTGGTGGTAGTAGTTGTAGTGGTGGGGATGAACGTTGGTGATGTCGTTTCTTGCTGAAGCAAGAGGGTTCTTATAGCTTTTGGTTGAGCTTTGTAAAAGGCTGTGAGTAGTTCTGGGGCATCAACATTCTCAGCTGGTTCCCATGTGTTGTGTGCGGCGGAATAGCCTTTCCACTTTAGGAGATATTGGAGTTTCGTTTTGTTCTTTGGTCCGATACGTCTGGACCCTAGAACAGCTTCTACTTCGTACTCCTCTTCTCCGTCTACAAGTTCCGGTGCAGGCTGTTCGAAGTTCGGACCATGTTCGGGTGTTTCCGTATAGGGGGCGATCAGTGATGTGTGAAACACATCATGAATCTGCCATCGATCTGGGAGTTTGAGGCGTACAACTACCGGTGATATGACTTTGGTGATTGTAAAAGGTCCGTAGCGTTTTGGGGCTAGTTTGCTACTGAGGTGCGTCATTTTGAGGTTAGTGCCCTCGAGCCAGACCTTTTCTCCTACGGCATATTTTCGGTAGTGGCGTTGACCCTTCTTGTGTTCTGTGCGTTTGTGAAGGAGGGTCTGTGCGTGTTTCATTGCTGATCGGGCCTTTTCTCGGATGTTTTTGAGTTCTTCGGATCTTTTGTTGACATAGGGTAGATGGCTTGTGATCCGAGAAGTTGCGACGAGAGGGGTATATCCGATGAGAAGTTCGTATGGAGTAAATCCGGTTGTGGCGTTTGGCCATGAGTTATGAACAAACTGGGCCATGGGTAGAAGCGTAGACCAGTCATTCATGTAATCATTGCCGTAGATGCGAAGGTACTGTTCTACTCGTTGGTTACTTCTTTCCGATTGGCCGTCCGTTTGAGGATGATAGGCAGTACTGATATTTTGCGATATCTTGAGTTTCTGGCAGAGCCCCGTGGCTAGGTGTGATGTGAAGCGGGGATCTCTATCAGAGATGATTCTTCGGGGAACGCCGTAGTTCGGAAAAACGTTGGAGATGTATAGGTCGATAACTTCTTCCGTGGTGATCTTTTTTGTGCATGGTAAGAAGACGGCAGCTTTAGTGCAATCGTGATCGACGATTGTGAGGATGGAATCATATCCATGTGACTCGGGAAGATCCGTGATAAGGTCCATCGCCACGACTTGGAAAGGAACATTGGAGGCTTCCTGTTCTCGTGGTTCGATGGGAGCGATGGGGGGTTTTGGACGATGGGTAAGGGGTTTCGTTGACTGGCATGTGGCGCATCCCTTGACGTATTGGGTGACATACTGCTTGAGTCCAGGCCACCAGAAGTTATGGAAGACTTCTATCATGGTGTTGGCGATGCCTGGATGGCCAGCGAGCTGATGGTCATGATAACGCCAGAGTATATCTTTCTTCAGTTGGTCGTTCTCAGGGACTACTGGAGCGTCCGCTTTCCACCACTGCCCTTATGATCTTGTTCTAGCTGATGTTCCTCAGCCCATTGTTTCATGAGGTCGTCATTTTCTTTTTGTGCTAACCAAACACGCTCTTCAATGGAGTGAAGTTCCATTGCTTGGACAAAGAGTTTGTCAGGTAACACCACGACGTCTTCATTGTCATCGTCGCCTTTGGGAATGGCGGGGTGTCGTGATAGGGCGTCGGCACGATTTGTAGCGCCAGGTTTGTGGATGAGTTCAAAGTTAAACTCCGCTAACTTGCTCAAATAGCGTGCCACTCTTCGTGCGATATTTCGCGGTGACCGATAAAATCGGAGATTGTTGTGATCGGTGTATACTTTGATTGGGAAAGGTGAGGATAATAATACGTGTTCCCAACGAAGGAGTCCTCTGACGACTGCTAAGAGTTCGCGGTCATAAACTGGATAATTTCTCTCTGCAGCGTTGAAGGTGTGTGAGTCGTAACCAACTGCTCTAGGTTTGTTATCTTTGTCTCTTTGAAGTAGGACTGCTCCAGTAGCATATTGGGAGGCGTCTACTTCAAGTTCAAAGGGTTTTGAGTAGTCGGGTCGGTATAGGACTGGGTCTTCTTGTACGCGTTGGAGTAAAATTTTTAGGGCGTTACTGCACTCATCGGTCCAGTCGAACTTCACCCCCTTCTTTAGAAGTGCAGTAATGGGGCGTGCGATATCGGCAAAGCCGCGGATAAAGGGCCTTTGAAAACCGAGGACGCCAAGGGTACTTCTGACGTCTTCGACCTTCGTAAGGACGGTAGGCCAGTTAGCAAGACCATTTCTTTTTGTTGGGTCAATCGTGATTTTTCCATCACAGACTTCAATGCCAAGGTATTTGACTTGTTCCTTTTCAAAGTGACATTTCGACGCTTTGAAGAATAGGGAGAGTTCACGAGCGCGTGTGAGAACTGCGTGGGTGATTTCGCGAAGTTCTTCTAGATTGTCGGAACAAATGAGGACGTCATCCATATAATTAGAATGCGTCCTGGTATTTGTTGACAAGATCGGCGAAGGCGGCATCCATGAATCTTTGGAAGACGCCGGTGAGTTTCTTAGTCCAAAGAACATCACTTTAGGTTTAAAAAGACCGTAGGGAGTTTTGAACGCTGCTTTCCATTGGTCTTCGTCTTTAATGCGGATATTATGATACCCCCATCGAATGTCAAGGGTAGTAAAATATCGCATGCCATGGAGTTGTTCTAGGAGATTTTCAATGCGGGGGAGAGGGTAAACGTCGGGGATAGTGTGTTCGTTAACGCGTCGTAATCTTGAACTGGTCTAGAATTCCATCTGCTTTAGGGATAAGGAACCAGGGTGATGACCAAGGGGAGTCCGTTTGCTCGATATAACCTTTTCCTGATGTTCTTTGAGGAATTCTTGTAATCTCTTTCCTTCTTCAGTCAACGGATAAACTTTGCAGTTAATGATGTCAGGTGCGTCTGGTTTCAATTTATCTCCATATCGAATTTTCCACGACTAGGAGGGAAGCGTTTTGCTGCTTCTTCGTCAAAGATGAAGGCGTGTCGTGGTATTCAAGGGGTATCCTTGAACAGCAGCACTGGAAGCCGTGCGTCGTTCTGTATCTGCAATGCCCACTCTTGTGATTTTCCAGCAGGTTCTAAAGCTCGCGCAAGTAAACTCGAGCTTTTTCTTTGAGAGGCAACTGCTGCGTGGTAATATTGGGACTCGAGGCAAATCTTCGGGTTTTCATCGTCCAGGGTTCGGTTTTTCCAGTTGAGTCGTGGGTTGAACGTTTCTAGCCATGGGTATCCAAGGATGACGCGATCCATGCCTAGGTCTGTGATGAAGAAGTTTTGCAGCTCTTCCAGTTTTCCCATACGGATACGTAATGTAGAAAACTTGTGACTCGTCCTAGTTTGTTTTCCGTTCCATCGACGTTAAAGATCTGGATTGGTTTGTCTAGATCTTTTGTCCCAGTTGCCATCTTTCCGCTGTTCTATGATCGATAAATTACTGGTAGCGCCACTATCAACAAGCGCTTTGTCTTCTTTGTTCCGCCGTTATAGCTTGAATAAATAATAGGGACTTCCATTGATGAAATGGCATTTAAATACAAGCTATTCGGTACTAAGGCTCGGATCCAGGCGGGAGATCAGAGCCCTTTAAAAAGACGGATCTTGGGAAAGGGACTCGGCAAGTTGCCGCGTTCTTCATCAGACATGGTTTGAGAGCTTTAGCGATTTCCTCATTGGTTGGTTTAGAGGAAATAGGGGTGCTAGTTGCGTTACTTCGGACGTTTCAGTAACACGAACACGTGTGGTGCCGGTGTGTTGGCGTTTCGTTTCTTCTTAACAGGGCATTCTCTAGAGAGATGGCCTTGTTCTTTGCAATAGAAGCAACGTCCTTCGCGTATGAGGCGTTCACGGTCAGGGTCGGGGGTACGATTGCTTTGGGTAGTAGTGACGTCTACATCCATAGCGTCGGGATCACGTTGTGGGCGTGGGGCTGAGCGTAGTGGTTGTTGAGGACGTCGTTGCTGTTGTTGTCCTCGCGCATTGCCAAGTAATTGAGTAATGCGTCCTAGTGACCCGCCACCGTGCATTTCTTTGAACAATTTTTGTTCCGTCCATGCAGCCGAGTGTTTACGTGCTGCTTCCTGCCACTCCGCAAGGGTTTCTGGTCTTGGCCATTCACGGTTCATAATGGTCATGTGAAGGGCTTCTTTGAGACCGGCGCGATACTGAATGATAGTTCCCTGAGCGTCGGCTTCAAAGCCTGCTTCTTCAAGAAGGTCATTGAACGAAGTAGTGTAATCGTCTAGTTCGTCTCCGATCATTCGAAGTTTTGCAAACTTTGTGAGGGCGTCTTCTTTTGCGGCGGCATCTCGGAAGTCTTCAAGGAATCTTTGTTTGAAACCAACCCAAAGGTCTAGGTCATTGGGGTCTCCTCCACGGTCTAGGTACCCTCCCAGGGAGTTAAGACGCGCTTGGGCCCAGCCTTCGCAACGTGGTCCAGACATAAACGTGGTGAACATGAGGATTCGGTTTGCCGGGTTTGACATTCCGGGGTTTCCTTGGTTTAATCTTCGGTAATTTTCGAAGATCTCCATGAATCGTTTCGATCGCGATCTATTTCCATCAAAGGGTTTTGGGAGAATTCCCATCAACCCTCCTCCAGCAGCGGGGATTTGAGCAAAGCCTTGGCCTTGCTGAAGGGGAGCTGCTGCTGCTGCTCCTCCTCCACCACCGCCACCACCGCCACCTCCTCCTCCTCCTCCAGGACTACCGGGTGCTCCTCCACCTCCTCCACCGCCGCTAGGAGTACCGCCTGCTCCTCCACCGCCGCTGAAGATTGCTCCGCTACCACTTGCCGTGGTGGAAGCTTTCTTACTTTTTCCTTTAGGTTGGGAAAAGAGGGTTGTAGCGGTGGGTATTACTGTAGCGGTTGCTGAGGCGACTTGGAAAGGAGGGAGTAGGGCATAGCCTGCGACTCCTTGCGCTGCTGCATGAAAGGCTCGTGCTGCGAGGGATTGGATTGGTGAAGTACTTGTCGAAGCAGGGGCTTTGGATTTGAATATAGTATTCAGGGCGAGGAGTTCTTTAGGGGTGAGCGGGGCGTTAGGGTCGGGTGTCGGTTCAAGGGTCGGTTGCTTAGCAAATATTTCTCTCATTTGCTTAAGCTGTTCATCAGTAGGATTTGCAGGTATAATGTCCAGCGCTTCATCGTAGTTTGGATCGTCACTCCCAGAGTCAGATGGGGTCGCTGGTGGTCTTGCTTGATCAAGTGCTTGTTCAATTGTGACCACCGGGGTATCCGAGTGGGCGCGGAGTCTAGTCCCAGCGGCCTGCGCAAGGACTTCGTCATCGTCGTCATCGCCTTGTATAGGGCGATTTTGTTCAGGAGATTCTTCGGCTAACGCGGTGAATCTACCATATGGACTGCCTCTAGAGCTGTCTGACATGGTTCGTTCGTTCGTTCACAAATGTGAGATCAGGAAGTCTCAGTTTGTGTTAAGGTTCCAAGTGGGACCTTTGTACGAAGTGTACGATCGTTCGTGAAGTCAAGAACTAGACTTGCAAGATGTGCAAGTCAAGATCAAAAGGTTCGGTGAAGATGAGACTTAGTAAACGACTAAGTCAAGAGCGTTTCAGAGGTCAAGGGCTTTGGGCTTTAGGGATAAGACCAAAGTGTCAAGAAGTCGAAGAGCGTGATGTCAAGAGGGTTCTCTCAGGTCTGATGCTTCTAGGCAAGCAAGGTTCTAATAGATAGAAGACTTGGATTGCGAAACAAAACTGAGACTTAAGGTCTCTAGGGCGGAAAGTACAGGGTTTATATAGAGAAGAACGAGGCTATGTACGCAGCCGTAGGGGCTGTGACCTTCGTACAGCTTTCAGGGTTTGAAACATGTTTCAGGAATCAGCGAGTCATCCTGTGCATGTGGCTGTTGCTTGAGGCTGTACGGTGCTGTGTAAGGCTGTACGTGAGAAAAATAAGTAAGCGATCTGAAACAAAGCGATCGGCAGTCCATTCGCATAAGCAAGAAGTCAGCAGAAATGAGTCATCAGTCCGAAAATGTATAGTATGAGTCAGCAAACACGTGTTAAGTCCATAACATCTTGTGGGGCTGGGGTTTCTGTGTAACAGGTTTGGTAAGATAAAGATCGATGATGGCGGGGGCCGTGAGGTTAGCATTGGTCAGTTTTTTCCCCCACTTAGCGTGGTAAGCGGCCAGTAGCTGGGGGCGAGACATCTTGAGGAGTTCGTCTTTGGTGAGGACAGAAGAAGGGGGAGGAGACTGTGACGACGGGACGGGAGGGCTCGCGTTGCGTGCGGTAGATCGCGGGTTGGCAGGCTGTTTGCCTTTCTTCCTGCGGCTATTATGGGCAGCGACGGTCCACGGGCCAGTGGGTGAGTGGGCGTCGTCCGGGGGAGGTGGCGGCGGGTTAGAGACTGAGATAGGTGGGAGGGTCGGAGGGGGTGCCGGCGGGGGAGCAATGGGGAGGAGAGGAGGAAAGGAGGGATCATCGATGCGGGCAACGGGGGGAGGAGAGGGGTCGTCCCAACCTGTGGGTTGGGGAAGGGACGGCACAGCGGTCTGCGGTGGCTCCCCATAGTCCATTTCGAAGTCAGGGCCGAAGTCAGGGTAACCCTCCAGCGCTTCTACTCTAAAGTCAAGGTTTTTTACCTTGGAGGAGAGCGATGAGAGGTGAGCCATGATTTCAGAGAGGCCGGGCACAGCTGAGGTTGTAGGGAGGGAAGCAGGAGGGTCCGAGGGGAGAGGGGCCGAAGGGGGGGGTTGGATGGGTTGTACGGTCGGGACCCGATCGGGGGAAGACGGGGGGATTCCCGGACCCGGGAGGAAAAGAGCAGGGGGTTCATCTGGGGGGCAGATTGGAGACGCCTGAGGAGTGCGGTTAGGGGAGGGGTGGGTAGACTGGGCCCGGGATGGGGGGCGTGCGAGGGGGTCGACGCGATGGGTCTTGCGAGAGGATTTGGCAGCAGATTTCGGAGGAGGAGGCAGCGCTTGGACTGCAGCGATGCGGGCTGCTTCCTTAGCCTCTTGGGCCTCAATACGGAGTTGTTGCTTGTATGCAAGGAAGTCAGCATCCATCTGTTGGCGGAGAGAGGCTCGGTAGGCCTCGTACTCTTCAGAGAGTTCGCGAGAAGCCTGTGTCTGTAGGCGGGCAAACTCGTCCTTGTGGAGGGCAGCTACCTGAGCTCGTGCGTCATCCAGGGATTCCCGGGTCAGACTAGCAATAGTGGTGCGGCGTTCCTCCTCCGCTAGGGAGGGGATCACATAGTCAGAGATGTGTTGGGCCATGTCCTTGACCCAAGAGTTGAGTTCAGGGTGAGAGGTGTCGGAGGGGAGTCCGAGGACATGCCCTATCAAGGCAGCTTTAATTTCCGTGAGTTGATCGGCGATCCAACGATCGGCAAGCTGGGAAAGGTCTCTGTGAGCGGCGTTGAAAACAGACGTGTGTGCGACATGAAAGTCGTGGCCGCAGGACATGAGGGCGGCTTGGAAACGTTGTTCCATCGAGGCCGTGTTGCAGTGTTCGAGGCAACGCATGCACAGCGACCAGTGGGCAGGGTCAGTAACGAAGGAGGAGAAGAAGGAGTCGATCGCGCGAACCCCAGCAGCGGTAGCGGCAACGGAGGCTTCCAAGTCAGTGGAGGGGTGAGGGAGAGGGTGAGTTTCATCGGGAAGTTCGGGGTTGAAAGTCATGCAGGAGCGGCGCATGCCACCATGAATCTGGAGGATAACGCTGGCCGCCACGCGGAACCAGAGTTCCCTGGGGACGGCGGAGTCGGGAGAAGAGGAAGGGGTGGTGAAGCCATGGCTGAAGAACTCCCCGAGGCGTTCAAGGGCCGCCCGGGTAACGCTGCCATTGGCGGTCGCGTCGAAATAGGAAGAAGGAGGAGTAGGGAGGAGGTCTATAGTGAAGGTGGGGAGAGAGGTAGCTCCGGTGACAAGATGCACGTCTCCGAGGCCGGGGGGGACAGGGACGGGCAGGGAAGGGTGAGAGGGGGTGTAAGGAATAGGGAGGGCGGGGGGTTCCCCAGAGGAAGGGGGTGGGACAACGGGGTCCATTGGAGGAGGAGGAAGGAAGAGAGGACGTTGACAAAAACGATTACAGACGAGGATATCAGAGTCGGGTGTTGGAGCGTTGAGGAAAGCAGAGTCAGGTCGCGAGATACCAGGCGGGTTCTGACTAGGGATGGTGGTGGTAAGAGGTCAAGGAGCTGTGGAGACTAATTTATATTATCTGACTTGAACCTGTAAGTAGATAGGAATGAGGAAATGAAAGAAGTGCGTATGGCCTCGGATGTGTTACCGAACTTAACCGAGGCTCGGTGCGGTCCAACTGGCAGCCGGCCGGCATCAGCACTGCCTCCGCGCAATAACTGGATACTCGCTCCATCACTGAGTTGCCAGTGCTTACCCGCTCAATTTTCTTCCCCGCGATGCCTCCTCGACGTCTGATTATGTGTCTTGCAACGGCTTTCTCTCTCTCGTGCCAAGTTCTACTTCAGTTCGTAACTGATACTGTATTCCCTTACTTCCTTCCTTCGAGAGACACCCCGTGATGCTCATTTTTCCGGCCCACGTTCTACTAGTACTGCCGCCTGTAGGTACAAACGTGAAATTGCATTAAAAGACTCCAAAATTGTGTAATGACGAAACAATGTAGGAATAGAATCGCTAGCGTACCCGCCATAATTCCATTGATTTTCATTCGTGCTCCTCTGTTACTTTCTTTTCCTTCGCGATCCGCCTGAACACGCCCGCGCCCCACGTAACACACATCTTCTCGCAGGTTATCAGAATCGTCGCGGAGGCGCTCCGAACGCTTCAATTTCGAATTTGTTATCATTGGCGTATTTGTGCCGTGCTTGAAAGCCACGGATGTAGATGCATTGGTTGGCAAGCAGATCATCCTTTGAGTAGAAATAAAGGTTGAATCAGTGCGTGTGAGATGGATGAGGTCAAGACTACAAACTTGAGTGGGATTACTGGTATGACACGGCACGTGTTCACGGATGTTGTCCTCGACGCGCCATTGCAAATTCATCCTATCATTGGGAAGCGATTGAAATTCCAGCTTTGCATCGGTCTGTTTATCCAAAAATACGGCCGCGGCCCACGAGGTTACTGCAGTGTATCCGGTGACGAGGATGATCTCTTTTACATCGGGGAAATGACCCCTTGCAAACTCGAAAAACCTCTGAGAATTGTCATCCAGATACTTCTTGATCAGTTTCGTCATTGATCCACGATAATCGCGACTAAGGGCATGGTCTGGGAGGTGCAACACAGCTCCGGTCTTTCCCCTCCCTCTGCACTGATAGACTCGTCTGCGAAGAGACGAGTTCAAGCACGGGTGTCAACTTGAAAGAAACCGTATCACATACCCGTTCGGTGCGTTATCCGTCCGCACAGATCTAGAGCAATAGTCTCCTCTATCCAACCTTGATTTTTGGAAGATGTCGAATGGACTAGGGGGCATATGACGGTAGCCCTCTGGTACGCCATGTTGTTGATGCGAAGGGTCATCTTTTTTCCGTTGTATGTTGAACAGGCGAACAAATCTGCCGTTGTATATGTAACCAACGTCGCCGATAGCTACATATTCGGTAGGACTATCGGGGTCCGGTTCAGGCTGCCATAACGCCCAGCCGTGGAGTTTGTACCGGGACTTGAGCTCGTTCTGGTAAACTTCGTGTGGTGAATGCATGAAAGGTGGAAGATATGAGATGAGGGTTACGCCGTGACGTGTAGTGTGACAGGGGGGATGGTGCGAGCGTCTGGAGAGCGCCTCAGAGTAGATTATTATAAAGACGGCTGCCACACGGTATGCTTGGGGGTTTCCACCCGCCCCACGTTATGTAGGCATCCAAATTTCAGGTTTCAATCCCTACCAGCTAAAGTTGTAGTAGCTAGGACTTGAATAGTTCTCTCTGTCGCGTTAGGATGTAGCACGTTGGGCAATAACGGGTTATTTCGCTGGGTCACGTGTCTTCGGACTCGGAGAAGCAACATCCCATATAGGGATAGCTTCGGAATTGAAAAGGTCTCGCATCTGATCGGACGTGTCTACGCAATGTCATGTTGACAATGATGGCATGGGATGCATGAAACGAAAGGACAATCTGACGAGGATAGCGAGCAAGGAGAATCTTACAACAAGAAGCTTGTACGGTGAGTAACGTAACAGGCAGCACTGCTGCAGTGAGAGACAAGATGTTCGTAGAACCCGCCTATGAAGGTGCAGCGTACCGATACGGAGAATAACAAGGTGACCTGCTTACTCTACAAAACGCGTTGACTTTGTAATTATCTGATAGCGTCATGACAGAGAGTATCAGGTGTTTCGCGATGTCAGGGAGGGACAGGCACCGGTATTACGGGGCCTCCACCTGAGGATTCAGGAGTCCGGGAATTCTCGTGAATACGGAATGCCGCATCATCCGGTGACCTGTCTGGTTGAGAAACGAGGATCACCGGTTGAGCTGTGAGAGAGGTTACGGACGACCGTGGCTCTGTGGGGAGCACGGAACTGGAACCTGTAGCCGGGACAGATGACAACGAAGCGCCAGGTACCGTGGAAGGAGGAACCGCGCCAAACTCTGCATGTTGCGGGGCGACCGTACTACTAGATGGGAGGGTGAATTGAGGAATGGATATCGAAGCTTCCAGGGCAGAACGAGGATCAGGCTCTGCGTTGACCGAGGGGGAGATGACGGGGATGTCAGGGGAACCCTGTGCGGTCGCCAAGTTGTACGAAGCAGAAACAAGGTGCTTGTTTCCAACATTGACGGGAGGAGAGAGGTGGGAAGAGTCAACGATGTTGGTCTGGTCTGCTGCGTGAATATTTATGTGGGAATGTGGACCTGGGATGTCGCAAATTGGGTACGATGATGGATCAGATAGAACGTGGCTGAGATCGGAGGTGGAATGAAAGAACCGGGTCGGAGCAGCATTGGTGCCTTTATGTAAAGCGACGTAAATACGGCGAACGGGTTTGAGAATATGGGAATGGATTTGACGAGCTTCATCCTCGCGTGCTTCCCGAGTGATATCGTTCCACAAGGTACAGAAATTGGACTGCAGTGCGGGAAGAGAACCTTGAACATCGAATTTCGAAATGGTTGGTTGAATGAGCTCAAGCGCGGGAGACCACCACCAAAGCCGATGAGAACGATACCACTGGCGAGTGATGTGGATCCAGTTGGCAAGTAACACGCTGTCACCATGTGCGAGGTAATCTTGGAGCACATCTTCCGATATGCCCAATTGGTCCATAACGAGAGCCTTCCACTGAGAAGAATCGCGATTCGGCACACTTGCGATGATGCCAGCAATTATCCCCTGGGTACAAGAAGCAGTCTGGGGATCGGTACTATGGGCCCAGCTTCTCAGTAAGTGCCCCAATTGAATGGACTGCAAGAATGCTCCATCCGTGCTCTGTTTGCAAAGCTCGAATAAGAAGTCCAAAGGCAGATGTTGATGGTCCAGTGCATTGATTGCCTGCATGCAGAGGTTAAGCCGCCTCTCTTCGAACTTCTCAGAGAGTGAACTGGATGACCAAGTATGATTCAAGAACGTAGCCAAAGCCGCTGCCAACCTGGGATTGCCCAGATTGGCCATGACTTGTTTGGGATTAGTGACCACTTCCGTGTTTGAGCTACTGAAGCCCGGGATGCCCTTGAAAAACTGTTCCAACTCGTGGTCTTCTTCAAGGGCATCAAATAGCCAACTTATTACTCCACCATCGAGTTTCTCCGACAATTCCGAAGCGGTTTCTTGTGCTGTCTTCACCATACCTTGCGAGAGCCGCTTGCGGTACGCTTCCATGAGTTCTTTAAAGTGCTCCCAGGTCGCGTACTCAAAGTAAGAGTCGTCAGAAGATGTGATGAAGGTGAGAATACGGAAGATGCAGTATGAAACGCCGGTACAAAGATACCAGACTGACGACGAAAGGGGTGCATAGTAGGGACTGTCGCGACGGAAGATGGGCATCAACGTGACACATCCGTATACCCCTGCCGAAAGTCCCACCCAACCAACCACGACATGGAAGACGGAGCGGTTGATGTTCAACAGGAAAACGAGCAGACCGGAAAAGAATAGAAAAAGGGAAAGGTGTAGCATGGCAGGCAAAGCTTCAACGGCGTTAGGAAGGCGCAGCTTCTCGATCCCATCGGCAAAGAACGCACGGACCCGCGCTTGCTTGTGTGGGCTGTAATGTGGCGGTTGAGTATTTGCGACGTATCGGCGCGCCCACTGCTGTAACAAGGTCGCTAGCAGTGCACATTGAAGGCTGATTGCTAAGCTCAAGAACCAAAGTGAGTTGACCCAAATAGCATATACTGGCGGAGAGAAGGGGGGTGGATCTGCAAGGATTGATGCACGGGATATGTTGGGGTCGGCGAGAAGCTGATAAATGTTCTTGAGATAGAAATTCGAGGTCTCATGCGGATCTGGTTTGAGGTCCAGGATGGAGACCGCCACCAGCACCGCGACAGCGGCAGAAAACAAACCAGTCTACAATGTTCAAGGTGGGAACTGTGAAGTAGTACGGAAACATATAAATGCTCACGAAAATAAGTATCCCGTCAGCATCCTTTTGCCAGCTATGGGCCAGTTTATTGTCTTCTTCCTTTGCCATCTTCACATACATGTTGAATATAGGTCCTGAGCCATCAGAAAAGTGTTCCTGCGGCGTTTCATTTTGTGCATTTTGTGCAGTCTGACGGTCATCGACATTGCGACCTGTACACGGTGACAAAGATGAATGTGAGGGATAAAGTCAATTAGGAGGGTCTGACATACCTGTGCTCGTACTCTCCGCGACACCATCCTCCAAGCTGTTGGTTCGACCACGCTGGGACATCGAACGATTATAGGGTGAGAGATGCAGCGCCAGGCGACGTTGATCGAAAGCTATCACTCCGAATCGCCCAGGCCCGGGCATTCCCGGGCGGACTTGCAACCCGCAGGGACCAGCAGAAATCGTGCACGTGAAAAGGCATACTTAAGGTATTTGCTGTCCTTCATTACATTGGGGAAAAAGTTTAAGTAAGCTACGTGATCAATAAATCGAAGGGGCACCCGCTCAATCATGGAACTGAATGCGTCAAGAACTGTATTGACTATTGCGCAAATACACAATGAAAACCTATCTGCGGTATCGGGAACGCCGATGGCTGCGATGAATCAGTGGCCTGAATTGAACAACCTTTCCTGACTCAGATCCGGCGGGCGGAAATATCGTGTGAAAGGACGCTGAAACTTTGGTAGGAAGCTGGTTGGAGAGAGCGCCAGTCGCGTGCAACAGTCGCATGAGAATGCACGCCTACGTTGTGCGTACCGAAAGGGGAATTGTAGCTGAACCTGAGGTAAGAACAAAGCTATGGGGAAGGCTACGACCGGAACTGCTGGCTCAATCATGTACAGCGGTGAAACCAATCGGGCAGACAGATGATCGTCAATAACATACTTGGAGTATGAGCCTATTCTATCCAAGTGAATCCACCATATAGAGGTCATCTACATCTCCCGTCGGTGCCGTGCCAGTGGTAGCTCGAGAGAGACATGGCTCACCAGTGTAGTAGTCGTCGCCGCGGATGCAAATACCGAGGTCCGCCGTGGGTCATTTCATGTTGTTGTAGATGTCGTCGTGATCGACCAAGTACGAGCGGACATCGGACTCGACAGACTGCGACCCTCTTCCCGACCGAGGGGTAGGCAACATAGATGGCTGTCGTCAGCTTAGGTACATACCACATTGTTCACATATTTTGGGCGAGAATTTCCTTTGGTGGTTTACAGTAGTATGTGGGAGAAGCAAGGACACGGGAACACCCGGGCCCGTCTCCGCAACGGCTCCCTGCGCTGCTCGCGTTTGGGCGGATGGGCAAGTCAAGGTGGCGCTGCGCGTATTGTGGTCGACCCATCAAGTTATGCGCTTCCATGTTGATCACATCGAACCTTCCACCCGGGACTCTGGAAGAAACCCTCTTCTACGCACGGGCTGTGCGACACTGGCAGGTGCGGGGACGAGAGGGGCTGACGCTACGGGTTGTTTTGTTGATATCGAGCGCAGAGGGCGCAAAAAATGGGTCATGGTCTTACGGATGGACAATGCGATGTGGTGGATGGCACTGTAAACTACCACGAGAGGCAAGGTAAGTCTGAGAGCATGAAGGCGCCACCAGTTTCCAGCGGAACGTGCGCTCAAATTTCAAATTCGAGTTTCAAGCCACCACTTGAACTTTTTTTCTCGTACCTTGGGATCATAGAACGTAGCGAGCAAGGAGTCTCATTGTAACAAGAAAAATTTACGGTGGGTACTAGAAGAGGACTTTGTGAAGGACAGAAAAAAATAGACGAGTTAGTGAGAGGTTCAGTTCATGCTATGCCACGAACACGACTACGTGATCACATCTCGAGCTAAATTTACATTTGCCTTGATACACCTCTCAAAGACAAAGAATATCCGATGGGGTCCTCAGGTGAAACACCTGTATGTCCCATTGACAGAGTACAGCCTCTTGGTATGTCAGGCCTGCTAAGGACGGATATCACTCGCTGTTGACGTTGTCGCGCCTCCATGAGAGGAGCCAGGAATCCGGGAACTCTCGTAGGTATCGAGTGCCTGGTCATGTAGTGTCATGGCAGGTTGAAGGGTCGCTGTTGGGTTGTGGGAAACCGTGGAAGCACCAAGATCCGTGTTACTACCAGACGGGAGGGGAGAGGGGAGAGGGACGGATGGCGGAGCTACCAGGGCGGCAGGACGAGGGTTAGGCTCGGGTGAGATGGTGTTGGTGTCGGGGGTATCTCGTGTTGTGACAGCAGTCGCCAAGTTGGGCGATGAATTTGTATGGTGGTGTTCACCATTGACTGGTAAAGAACTGTGGGAAGACGAGGTTAAATATGTGGTCCCGCTTGTTGCATCGGTATTCATGTGGGAGTCTGGGTTGGGGCATGATGGGTACGAGGCTGACAATTTGAGGATGGGGTCATCCTCATTTTTGATAGCGATCGGGGCAGCATCAGTGCCTGGGTGTAAAGCGATGTAAATATGGCGAATGGGTCTGAGAATATGGGAAGGAATTTGAAGAGCCTGATGTTTCCGCGCTTCTGATACGATTTCGTTCCACAAGGTACAGAAGTCGTGCTGCAATCGAGGAAGAGTACCTTTAATATCGAATTTCGAAACGATTGGTTGAATGAGCTCCAGAGCGCGAGGACCCCACCATTCCTGATGTTCGAAATACCACTGGCGAGTGATGTGGACCCAATTGGCAAGTAATACGCTGTCACCATATTCGAGGTAATCACGGAGCACATCGTCCGATACGCCCAAATGGTCCTTAACAAGAGCCACCCACTGGGAATCGCGTTCCTGTGACCCTGCGACGACGCCTGCAATCATCCCTCGTGGGAGCAAAGGAGTGGAGATATCGGTACTACAGGCCCAGCTTTTCAGCAAGTGCCCCAATTGAACGGACTGGAAGAACTCTCTATTGATGCCCTGCTTGCAAAGCTCATGAAGGAACTCCAAGGGTAGATGTTTAGGGTCCAGTGCATTGATGGCCTGCTTACAGATAATAAACCGCCTTGCTTCGGATTTCGAATTGGATGGCCAAGTATGATTCAAGAACGTAGCTAAAGCTACTACCAACCTGGGATCGGCATTGTCTTTTTTGGTATTGCCCAGTTTGACCATGACTCGTTTGGGATCGGTGACCGCCTTCGACCTACAGAAGTCAGGGATGCCCTTGAAAAACTGTTCCCACTCGTGGTCTTCGTCCAGGGCGTCAAATAGCCAACGTAACACTCGACCGTCTAGTTTCGCCGACAATTTCGAAGCGGTTTCTTGTGCTGTCTTCGCCATACCTTGCGAACGCCGCTTGCTGGAAGCATTCGCTAGGTTTGCGGGCTGACTCCAGGTACCACGCTGAAAGTTGAGGGGAGATGTGATGAACTTTAAAATGTGGAAGAATCCGGATCGAATGTAAGCCCAAAGGTACCAGGTCGACAACGAAAGAGGTGCATAGTAGGGGCTGTCGTGACGGAAGGTTGGCATCCACGTGATACATATATATATGGATGCCGAAAGCCCCACCCAACCAACCACGACAAAGAAGATGGTATGGTTGATCCTTTTCAAGAAAATGAGCAGACCGGTGAAGAAGAAGAATAAGGAAAGGTGTAGCAAGGTGGGCAACAACGAAACTGCCCAGGGAAGGTGCAGCGTATCGACCCCATCGGCAAAGAACGCATGGATCCGCGCTTGCTTGTGTGGGCTGTAATGTGGTAGCGTAGTATTTTTGATGTATTGACGCGCCCACTGCTGTAATAAAGTTGCCAGCAGTGCACATGTAAGGCTGATGGTCAAGCTCAAGAACCAAAATAAATTGACAAGGATAGCGGATTTTTTCGGAGAGAAGGGGGGTGGTTCAGCAAGGGTAGACGCGTTGGGGTCGGCGAGACGCAGATAAATGTTCTTAAGATGAAAATTTGAGGTCTCCTGCTGATCTGGCTTGAGGTCCAGGACGGACACCGCAAGCAATACTGACACTGAGGCAGCGAATAAACCAGTCTACAAATTGTTGGTTGGGAACCACGAAGCGGTGGAGAAACTCATGTGAAAACTAACGAAAACAAGGATCCCATCGGCATCCTTTTGCCAGCGATCGGCTGTCTTGTCGTCTTCTTGCCCTGTCATCTTCATGTACATATTGAAGATGGGCCCTGAACCATCAGAAAGGTTCTGAGGTTCCTCCGCCTCCGCCTCGGGTTTATCGCGTTTGCCACCTGTACGCGAGGTAAAATTGAGGATGTAATATTAAATCGAGTAGGGGGTCTAACATACCCTCCTGGATATTAGCCCTTTCTAGAGGCATCGAAGGATGATAAAGTGGGTGATGCAATCCAGAGGCGCCAGTGCTCTATTCGACGGGATTGGGACTCAGACGCGGGGAGTGTGAAATTTTGTATAACCGAAAATTACCCAATTCCATCAACGCACTGGGGTCATTTTCGACCGCGGTCAATGCACGACACTGGTCAAGACGCCCCTGTAACGACTCTCAAGCACGGTCAAGTTCGTCCCTTTACCCACGAATAGGGCACGCAAAGAAAAACACACTGAATTCAATAGCCATGTTGATGTCGCGAAGAAGGCACACAAAAAAATAAAACATTTTGTCCACTATTTTCTTGTATAGACCCGAGGGTTCTCTCTGTCGACTGTTGAAACATACTAGGCTACTTGCAACCTCCAGTGTCTGCAAGCAAGGTGGCCGACCACGACGTCGGCATTTCCCTAATAATTGCGGAATACTAACACTAAAAACCACCAACGAACATAACCTCGCCAATGACAATTGGCTAATTCAAATTTCGCATCATAGCCAATGTGGAGAAGACTTCCAACAAGTTGAGGATAATGGATTGGAACACCCTGTACACAGTCAATTGACATGACAGCAGCGAGATAGCACGAAACGAAGGTAAAAATAACCAAACGACGGAGAAAGTATTGTAACAAGAAACATGTACGGTGTCATAAGTCATCCTATTACCAGAGTAACAACGATGAGTTGGTGAGAGGTGCGATCCCGCCTTGGCGGAACCGAGTACCGTGCTTATATGAAACTACAGTTTCATCCGCCTCCGAAAGAAAGGAAAGATAACTTTGCAATTATATGATATCACTTGTTCTACTCTGGGAGCGTTCGGAACTGGAATCTGGTGGCCCGGAAAGCCGCCAAAGATGGGAGGATGAGGATGATTGAGGGAAGGATGGCTGAGGGTCAGGGAAGAACGGATTGGCAAGCTCTGAAGTGGCCAAGGGCGGGATGGAGGGGATGTCAGGTTGTATTGCGGCAGCTGTCGGAAGGTTGGGTGAAGTAGCGCCGAGAGATTCAACATGGGCAGGTATGGGGCCGTGAGAAGGCAGGAAAGTTGCGGCAGGTTGTGAAGTCTGGGGTGTTGCGACAGGTTGTGAAGTCTGGGGTGTTATATCGATCGCCCGATATATAGGGGAGGGGTTCGCTGGGTTGTCGTGTGATGAGAGCACTCTGGGGATACTAGTAGGCATATTACCACTCGTGGAGGCATCCAAGGCAGTCAGAGCAGCATCGGTTTCTGGGTTCAGCGCGATGTAAGCAGGACGGACGGGTTGAAGAATAATATCGCGAGAGATTCGAAGAGCTCCATGATTGTGCGCGTCCAATTCGATTTCCTTCCACAAGGCACAGAAGTCGTGCTGCAGTGTGGGAAGAGTACCTTGAATATTGAATTTCGAAATGGTTGGTTGAATGAGTTCTAGAGCGCGAGACCCCCACCAAAGCTGATGTGAGCGATACCACTGGCGAGTGATGTGGATCCAGTTGGCAAGTAACACGCTGTCACCATAATCGAGGTAATTCCAGAGCACATCTTCCGATATGCCTAATTGGTTCATGACGAGAGCCATCCATCGGGAATCGCGTTTCTGTGCCCCCGCAATGACGCCAGCAATTATCCCTCGCGGAAACAAAGCAATTGGGCTATCGGTACTACTGCTCCAGCTTACCAGCGAGTAGCCCAATTGAACGGACTGTAAGAACACTCTATCCTCGCCCTGCTTGCAAAGCTCATATAGGAAGTCCATTGGCAGATGCTGGCGGTCCAGTGTATCGATAGCCTTCATGCAGACCATAAGCCGCCTTGCTTCGACTTTCTCGGAGGGCGAATTGGGTGACCAGGTATGGTTCAAAAACGTAGCCAAAGCCCTTGCCAGCTCGGCATTACTCAGTTTGGCCAGGACTTGTTTGGGATTGGTGACGACCTTCGAGCGACAGAAGTCAGGGATGCCCTTGAAAAACTGTTCCATCTCGTGGTCTTCGCGCAAGGCATCGAATGTCCACCTCAAGGCTTGACCATCGAGTTGTGCCGACAATTCCGAAACGGTGTCTTGTACGGTCTTCGCCATACTTTGTGAGAGCCGCTTGCGGGATGCTTCCGTTTGTTCTTTAAACCTCGCCCAGGTTCCACGTTTAAAGTAGTGAGAAGATGAGATGAAAGTGAGGATCCTGAAGGCTTCGTATGAAAACCTAGCATAAAGATGCCAGATTGACAAAGAAATTGGTGAATAGTAAGGGCTGTCATGACGGAGGATTGGCACCACCGTGAAAAGGGAATACAGCGTTGCCAAAATGCCCGTCAGACCGGCCACAGGAAGGAATAAGGTGTGGTTGATGTGGAACACGAAAATGAGCAAACCAGAAAAGAATAGGAACAGGGAAAGGTGTAGCAAGGTGGCCAATACTTCAACGAACCGAGGAAGGCCCAGCTTATTGATCCCACCAGCAAAGAAAGCACGGATTCGCGCTCGTTTGTGTGGGTTGTCACGGTAACGTGGTGACTGAGTGTTTTTGATGTATCGACGGGTCCACTGCTGTAACGAAGTCGCCAGTAGCGCACATGTAAGGCTGAAGCCCAAGCTTAAGAACCAGAGTGAATTGACCCAGATAGCGGATCGTGGGGGAGAGAAGGGGGGTGGTTCAGCCGATGAGGCAAGGATTGATACGTTGGAGTCGGCGAGAAGTTGATAGATGTTTCTGAGATAGAATGCAGAAGTATCCTGCGAACCCGGCTTGAGGTCGTGGATGGACACCGAGATGAATACTGCGTTCACAGCAGAGAGAAAACCGGTCTACAAAAGTCGGATTGGGAACTGCGAAGCGGTATGGAGACCAATATAATTGCTCACAAAAATGAGGATCCTGTCGGCATCATTTTGCAAGCGATGGACCAGTTTATTGTCGTCTTGCTCTGTCAATTTCGTGTACATGTTGAAGATGGCCCCTGAGCCATCAAAAAAATTGACGTGGTCCTCCGACGTTTCAATTTGTGCAAGGTCATTGCCTGTACACGGTAACGAGATGGAGCTGAAGGGGATAAATTGAGTAAGGGAATAACGTACCTGTGCTAGTGCTCTCCTCGACATTAGCCTCCGAATTCCTTTCTGAATCATTAATTCGACGCATCAAAGGCTCTGGCCAAGAGTGAGAGACGAAACGCAAGGCGTTGAATTGGTTGATGTGTCTAGCGTTACACTAATAACGCTATGTCATCTTGTTGACATATAGATGTCACAAATCGGTCACATGATGTGACTATGTGACCACTGGCAGCTCCGATGTTGACACCTGTACGTGTAATCGAACTTATCGACCCGGCCCGGTGCACAGGTGGGTCTCCACCCACCCAAATGGGGCGTCCATGGCCCATTAGGTCATCCATATAGATCGTCTCCTCGTGTTTCCCAAATTGGCCTGTCCGCTCAGTTTTTTTTTCAAGTCGACAATTTCTTATGTTTTAATCATCCACGGCATCCACATACCCCTTCCTCAATGAGAGAGTTGGCGTCAACTGGGTCTTAGGCAACTCTTCGCCGGCATCTCTGTTCCGTAGCTTTCCTAAACAAGCTCTCCCGCGCCTCCCTCCCCGCCCATCTGTTCACTCATCCATTGGATCCACCCGCCCACTTCTTTTATGTCAAGTCCATCCACCTGGCCCATATGTCTTCTTCTTTTGGAATATACCATCCATCTGGTCCACACACGGTCTCCTTTTGGTCTCATCCAGTCAGTCCATCATGCCTTCTGTTTCTTTACCGTCTCATCCACCTGATCCATATGTCCTCTCGTTTTGGAAGATGTCGTCCATCTGGTCCACATGCGGTCTCCTTTTGGTCAATCTCATCCACTCAGTCCACTACTCCTTCCATTTCTTTGCTATCTCATCCACCTGGTCCATATGTCTTCCGGTTTTGGAAGATATCGTCCATCTGGTCCACACGCGGTCTCCTTTTGGTCAATCTCATCCACTCAGTCCACTACTCCTTCCATTTCTTTGCTATCTCATCCACCTGGTCCATACGTCTTCTTGTTTTGGAAGATATCGTCCATCTGGTCCACACGCGGTCTCCTTTTGGTTCATCTCATCCAGTCAGTCCATCGCTCCTTCTGTTTCTTTGCTGTCTCGTCCACCTGATCCATATGTCCCCTTTTTTTGGAAGATGCCATCCACCCGGCCCATGCGTGACCTTCTCTCGGTCACTTTCATACATTCAGCTCATCAAACATCCATGTACGTCGTTCTTTCAGACAAGCTATGCAAACTAAGTCTGTTTTTCTCACTCGTCCACCTAGTCCATAGCACGCGGCCTTTTTGGTCAGCGTCACCCACCTAGGTTGCTTCCCCCTTCCTTTTCTGGACATTGAGTACCAAGACTGCGTCACGTCTCCTTTTCACACGCTGTAGTCCACGTTTTAGTTTCTACTTTAGTTCACACACTTTCCTGTTACTCAAACTCTCGCCTGTCAATCTGCTGCGTAATCTGCCTTACAATAAATTTAGTTGTGCTTCCTACATCGACATGTGTGATCGTGTGACTATCAATCATCAACAATACTCAGATTTCCAAGAAAGTCATTTACCCTATCCAGCTCTTCATTTAGAAGATCATCTTCCTCCACATCGGGTGTATCATCCTGCACAGCAGACAAATCAGCTGCCTCATCACCGTGGTTTAGACCCTCGGAAGTACTAAGTGAGGAACACGTCCACAGATGGGATGAGATTTCAGGGTCGCGGGGGCCAGTGTAGTGCGGCAGGTTGTAGATTTGATAGATATGTCTTCGATGAACTGTATTTTGCCGTGAGCGACGCACAAGCATCTCCTTGAGTTCAACTACGAGTGACAAGTCACTCTCATTAAGGCGTGTGATCACGGTCTTGAGCACAGTCTCCTCATTATTCATCCAATCAACAAGCCGCGCAATCTCCACGTTGAGGCGGTAATGCTCTTCTTTTGCCCGCTCTAATCTGAGAGTGTGCAGAGTCGCTTCACGGTTCGCAGCGTCTGCCCACGGTTGGGAACGGATGTCCTCCCGGCACTCCCGAAGTAGCTCAAACTCGGCCAGGCTATCATAGGTCGAAATGTCCTTCCATTCGAGCAGAGGGCGGCCAAGCGATGCCGCTGCCTCGTTGTACCTTTTCAGCGCCCTCTGGATTGCCTTGCACCGCGTCTTGAGTGATTTATTGATATGCGTGCGTAGCTTGTATCCTGAAGAACGATTAGTGAGGCACCCCATATTGTGACCACAGAGTGAGGACAGCACCAGTTCCTGATAACCCCATCTTCTGGAGTTCAAAAAGGCGAGAAATGACAAGTCCTTCAAGGCGTGTGAGCGCTTTCTGATATTCTCGAGTGGCAAAATATTGCGATGCCGTTTGCCACTCAGGCATATCTGGTGTCCACCGATCTTTGATGTTATGCGTAGTCTCAAAAACTTGAAGCATGTCTTGCATGCGTTGATAGTTCTCGAAGGCATGTTGTTTCAAGATTTCCGCTCGTCCATGCACTGCCGACTGGGGAGGGACATTGGCAATGCAGTATGCGACAGCGTGGTCGTGTGATTTTCTAATTGATTACTAGATGGTCAGCGGACGGCGGACGCTCGTAATGAAAGTAACGAGAGGACGAACTTGGCTTTTTGATGCATGATGAGCAATTCTATATACTCGCAGGCAAATTCTTCTTCCGGAGACTCCTGTCTGCGGGATAGTAGATAGACCCGCTCATTTTCTAGGTGCTGGTGATAACGCGTGTCTTCATGTGACTTTCCGGACTCGAGGGATGCGATGACTCCAGGGAGATCTCCGAGCAGCTGGCTTAACTGTTTGTAATTTCCTAGAAGGAATGTGGCTACGAAGGGCGTGAATATTGAGCCGCATGCAAATGAGTTACCACCTACATAGCTCCTGGTATTTGTCGTCATCATGTTGCCTAGAAAACAGATCAACGGCTTGCAGGCGATGAAATCGAGACGCGTGGCGTGTGGTATTTGCGAGTCCGTTGAAAGATGAGAAGATTCTCTCTGCTGTCTCGAGGTCCTCAATCCCGAAACCTGTAACAAAGAGGGGATGGAAGGAGAGTTGGCACAATCGCTTATGAGCGTATCCATGAAACGTGGGCACAACAAAACGGAGACCCTTGTTGTGTGCCTTGTGAGCTATGGAACTATTTCCGACTGTGGCTGTGAACGAGCACCCGATGTCGTAGCCAATGCCTAGTTTGTCCCCAAAAACGTCGAGGGCACGATCAACAATTGCGAGGGGATACTTAGCACTGGATCGTGTCAGTCGAGATGATGCACAGAAAGACATATTAAACAATCACTTACAGCTCGCCACTTTCTATCATATCAACAATCCACCAGATAAAGCCATGGCGACAAGCCGAAAGAAAGATACCAGTCTCTCGATAGATCGCCCACATGCGTTTGAGATTGTCGCTTTGTGCTGCTTTCCAACGCTCTGTACAGGTGCTGTTGTTGCCATCGCCGTCGGCAGGTGCTGCTTCCTGGGAGTCTTTGGACCAAGCCACTGGCAGTGCTTCATCCCCATTGGCACGGATGTCACTGCGATTTGCCTGAGATATGCAAAATGATGATTGAAGGATCATGGTATAATCGAGACACACGATACCTGTTTCTTCTGGTGCCTCGGCTTAACGTCATGCTTGAATCGATTCACGATGTCTTCGGAGATGTAGTAATCGCTTGTGAAGGCCCTTGGGTCAGCATTGAGGCCTTCACGAAACTGGGCGCGCTTCAATGACTGGTTTCCATCTAGGACACCGATCAAAGAAACCTCCAAAGGGACCTCACCGGGGATCTTGTGTTGGCAGCAAGGACAAGAGTGCTTGGCTCACCAATGCTCATCTGTTCTTCCCAGAGCCTTGTGGACCCTTGCATCGACACCTCTCAGGATCTTGAGGTATATGTGAATGTATCTGAGAAATATTCCCAGTAGCCGCGATAATACGTTATCTGTGCACATTTCCGATGAGAAACCAGTCAACATGTGACGGGCACGAACTCACATTGTGATAGTCGCACAAGGACCGGACCCACGCTTGTATGCTGAGACGAGGCTGGCGAACGCGTAGACGACGATAAAGCTCCAGCGTGCGCAGTGAGACCGCAAACGAAACACGAGTCGGAGCAGAACTGAGACACCCTTGCAGTAATAAGTTCATGTTTGGGTAATCACACCCAGGGAGCTGCAGAAAAATGTGCTGTTCTGAAAAGTCTAGGCACACGCCCATCAGCGCCAGTCAGAACGCCATCATACAAACCACAAGTACATACCATATACATCGATCATCAACAGAGTATATCTCTCAGCCGCATCGAACGTGTGATGGTCTGCGGCCCCGCAACGCTTGTACTGAAGGTAACTATCGATAAGTGACGGGAGCTGGGTCTCCCACTTAGACTGGGCGATCTGAATGCGCTGCGACCGTGTTTGCCTATTGTGGCGTCTGCGCGACCTGTGGTGTCCAATAACCAGTGAATAAGACTGTATAAATTCTGTGTTGACAGTACTTACGACCCAATGTACTCCTCAAAGTGTTCTATTTCGTGCCCCTCACCAGCTATCTGCATCTCCATGTCGAGGGGGCTGTTGTCCCAGTCATCGTCAATCCATTCGCCTGCTTCGTTTTGGATATCTTCCATTAAATCATCTCGTCCTGTGGCATTGTCCAGCCCGAGAGCACGCTTGCTACTTGAAGACAATCCTTGTGCTGGATTAGATGGCCTTCAATAAATTGAAACATGCCATACTCACTCGCATATTCGACTTTAGTACGCTCCGCGAATAACTCATCTATGGCCTTTTGCTTTGCCTTGCTTATTAGCTCAACTCGAAGCTTTGCGACATTGTCAAATCGGGGGCCGCTGGGTGGGTGTTTGCGACGACCAGTAGGAGCGATATGAAACTTGACACGTCCGTTTACCATGTTGAAGGGGATGTGGGAATAGTTGTCAGTTTTCTGGGAACAGCCGGGGACTACATCACCAAATACGAAGCTTATATGAAGTGCCCTGCTTATTTGGGGCATGCCAGCGGCCCAAAATGGATGCGCGGTGATGGATTGTACATTTCTAGTAATGGGATTGTCAGATATTGATGTTTCCGAGATAACAACTTTCAATACTCACCAGCTTTTCCAAGCAGTGACTACGTGTGCACGTAACCCATAGAGAGTGCATTACTGCCCTTGCCTGAGTGTCCCAAGCGTCCTGAGATACTAGTAAGATACCAGAGTGTGGTCCAAGAGTTCAGCGGCTCCAGCCAGTGCTGGCAGTAACCTAGGCTCTGAGATCAGATTCCTAGCTAGATGTAAAGCAGCCGTTCACAAATTGAATGTGCCTAGACCAATATATGATAGTTCCCAAAGAAAGAGCACTTGCTTCGCAGTTCGCAGATCACAAGTCGAAGTCGATAGCTATCAGCGATCGAGGTTCCCAAGTGACGTACAAAGTGGACCCAGCTCCCATACACATAGAACCAAGTCAAGTTCCATCATAGATTGAGTGTAATCGATACAAAAACATCTTGAAAAACATGAACGAGAGCGAGCGGGAGTCTTGCCCGGATGCACGGTCCGGCCGTTGAGATAGCCCCGGATTCAGTTGATCCCACAAAAATCGTCCAGATCGTGGCTCTTGGGCTCACACTTTCTGGGCGCTATGATCACATAAAGATAGAGAACTAAAATGTGCATTGAAATGTGGCGTTTTTTCGGTTTAAAATAGTGCTGGTTTGAATCAAAACCCCAAACATCAAACATAACGTGCCGGAGTGCTTATGATAAGGACAAGATCTGTACCGATCTCCCCCTAGAGCCATGCGATTTGTCTAAGGATGCATGTACACGTAGAGACATACAATTTAAATATACATGTTGAAAATGAAGTAGTGGATCTATGTGGAAGGTGTGTAAACTGTGGAAAATGTATTATGAAAGGTACATCTGGACGCGTCAAGTCTCGAGTTTCACAAATGATGTTACACTGCGCTGTAAACCTATAGCACACCCTATATATGTCTGATGGTTTTTTTATTGGCACGCTTGCAAAATTTGTGCATATTTAAAGTATGCAACACAGAATTCATCATTCCACCCTCACAAAGTGAATTGCATTGGTTTAGAGGGAGATCGACGTAGATCTGAACTCCTTTATTGTATCTGACAGTGGAATGGTGAGTGATTTTCATTGCACACCTTGTAGGTCACTACATATCACTAAAGCTACTGGATTATGGTGGAAATATGTGGTTTATCATGTCATGATGATACTGTACGAATAGCTTCAGAAAGAGGGCTGCGATCTAGCACGATCGGACTGGATCTGAGGGTTGTGGGAGGCCGGACCGGTCTCATGTACACTAGTCTCCCATCTTTGCCTCCAACTCTCTTGCTCGATGTTCACACATTGTTCAGATCCCAAGATTACACTTGGAGCATAACAGCTCTCTTTCAGATCAATCTTTCAGACTGTAAGGCGGCCCTTAGTGGATGCCTTACAATAAATAAAAATAGTTCACATCGAGATAGATATATTTGAGTGAGGTATTAAGTAACTACTACAAAGATCCTAAGCTATCTAAATTAACGGGCCAGCTCGAGGCTGCGCCAGGCGTCGCCCGACGCGTCGGTAAGTGTCGGGCTCGCGCAAGCGGCCTCCCGGACCGGCTCGAGCCCATATCGGGCAAGGGCCAGAAAGAACACAGACGCGAGGCCATCAAGCCTCGTAGATCAGAGTAAATTTTACACACTGAGACAAGGGTGCATAAAATAAATCATATTGTCTGAGAACTACAGGTATATGATAAAGCGATAAAGATTATCACCTTCAATGAATGTCACGCCACGGTCCAATCCGAGGTGCCTCGCATCTCGTGTCAATGACATTGGCGGCCCGGCCCGCCTAGATAGCACGAAATTAAGCCTTGCTTTCTGCTCAAGCGTCAAAAGTTCCTTGAACGGAATGTCGATTCTCGGCGCTCTTGCTCGGGCTGTCAGTGGCTGACATCGGAAGATATGTGGCGTTCCAGTGCGGACCTGTCTTCTCAATATCTATTTGTCTATGGTCTTTCCTTTCCTTGCGCATAAAGGCCGTCTCCTGTGCCAATAAAGAACGACCCCTGAAACTGTCTGAGTCTTAGTTCTCTCCAGGTGCTTCTGATTTAAAGCCATCCCTGGGCTCGCACCTACGCCACATTCTCTGTGTTTCCTGTGTTATTTTCCCCCCAATGCGTTCTCGTCTTCCTCTTCAATATGACACTGGCATCTCGAAAAAGGGTGATGTTGGCCCTCACTGGGATACTGTTTCCAATGCTGCCATAACAGTGTGCATCAATGGAATTCAAGACCAACGCTTCTCTCACAATGCTCGCTCTGCAGAGACTGCGCGCACCATTTCTGGTTGGTCATTAGACCAAAATGCATTCCCGACTGTCGAAAGCGGTTTGCACGAGGGGTTTATCAAGCAAAGTGTCGATAGGAAGGAGACACGAGAGAGATTGGTGCGAATAATATTGGATGCGGTGCGTATCACTTAATTCCTATTCCTATGGTAGCTAATATACGAAATAAAACCAGGTTGCTGCGCTTGAGCGCTGTTGCGGCGTCGCCTGCATATTTGCGGTCTTTCAAGGAGAGCGGCGCCCATCAGAGGCAATGGACCCCGCACATACACTGTCCCTTAACGATCGCAACGTGCGCCTGTTTTCGAGCAACATTTTCACACTCTACCCACATATCTACGACCCTGCCATCGAGGACATCAAGACGATATGTCTGTCACAACTTGGCATCGCCTACATGCGGGATTTCCGCACTCACGCCAAGCGATCCAATTATTTTGCTAAGGCTCTTATGGAACCCCTAGAGCCTACTCACTCGATTATCACACAGGCGCAGACTCTTCCTCTTGACGTTTTGTCGGGTCTTTGGTCACCCCTCCGCTGCACATCGGCTCCAATCTCGCATGGAGAGCACGCACCTACAGTATCTGATGAACTGGGTACCTTCGGTCAGTTGTCCTCTCGCATAGCATCGTTATCGGTGCGGGAAGATGGCCCACGGCCGTCCACCCCATATCCCGATTCCCGTCTATCGTGGACAGGATTGGGCCCCCCCAATCTGAATGTGTCATCGCTACGTCAACAAAGGTCGCCATCTCCCACGAAGAAGAAGAAACTCCCCGCCCTTGTCATACAACTCCTTAATTCGCTCCGTGAGGGACAATCCAAGTCAGGTGAAGTCTTGGCTGTCTACAATTACGTTCCGCAACAGTGCCAAGAGGAAGCCTTGGTTGACATCGGATTTAATCAAGCAGTCGCAAAAGCGTTGATATCTCTGCAGAACTGAATTGGGACATTGGACTGTTTCAAGTTGACAGGGTATACGCTTATGTTCATCTCCGTTTTCACTCTTACCCACGTGTTTGACAGATTGAATTTGAACTTGAATTGACCGTCACCCACTTTTGGGATTCCTGATGGTTTCTTGGTACGTGCCTGGTTCACTTCCTACGGGGTTTACTGACTGTCTCTATGTATCCCCGTCTAGTGACCGTTTGTTTACCAGCTTTCTTAAATCGCGTCTTTCATCCAGTCGATCTAGTTTACCATCCCTCATTTGTACATATCAGAGTCACACCTCGCAACATGACAATCGTTACTACTGAGGACTCGAAAAAGAAACATCGCCCGAAACCTCTACCTAAGAGTGACCAAGAGCGTGCTAGTGCCAAAGCCCAGGCAACCGAGAAGAAGGTGAAGCTAAACGCAGCTATCAAAGCAGCGATCGAGGTCATCGACAAGATCATCGAAGACCTCGGGATGAGCATGAGATCACCTTCGACCATGCGTCAACGATGGTGCACCTTGGAGGGCGAGTATTCAAGGATCGGCGTCGTCCATCGATCCAGAACGCGTACCGGTTTTGCCTAGCACGTATCGAGGATGGTAGATGTAAGTGAACGCAATCTTTCCTATCATTATATTTTTATAGATCTAATATATCTTCTTTATTCTAGGGAACGTAGAAGAGCACCCTGAGAAGATCGGTGTCATCGGCATCATCGAGAAATGCAAACAAAGCGGTAGTGACTACAAGTCACTCTCCGAAGCCAACCAAGAAGTCCTCCTGGCGCTTCTGCAGGAAAATCGTGACAAGCGGGACACAGGTATCGTTGGGAAGCCCAGCGTCGCACAACAAGACATACGGACCTCATTGGACCACATCACTCAGGAGGTATGTATTCACATTGGATATCCGGAAGACCACCATCGATGACCTCTAGTAGTTGGCAAATTTGAATCAACGCAGCAACTTTGAATATTTTGTCATTGGTGCACGACGTGACGCTGATCCCTTCACTAATTCGTTTGTATGCGTGTCGACAGTGGGGGGTGACTTCATCGACCAGTACCTCCAGTTCAAGCCCTTACAGCTTGCCAAACACTTCGACGCATATTCGACAAACCACAGTCGCCTTGCAGGTGAGGCCACAACATAGTGTGGTGATGCCCAGTTATGCATAATTTCACAGGTGTTATAAACGTGAAAGCATCAGAAAATGCCAAAGGCGATAGGAAGAATGCCATGAAGTCATTAATAATGGAAATTCTCCGGAGGATGTACCGTGCGTAGCATAACTTCAAGTTGTTCAATCTTTCATATCTCACTGTCATTCAGGAGAACTTGTGAATCGGGAAAACCCCCGACTAGACTGGACGAAGTGGGCCAAAGGAATCCCTGATAGCAGCGGCATCGTTTTGCGTGGATGGCCTTTGGACCAGCCACCAACTGCGCTGTCGCATATTCGCAATAAAACCGAAATGCAGGCCATCCTTGACGCGATCATGCGTAAAGACTGTCGCTTTGATCGAGTCGGAGTGAGTGTGGACGGGGATGCCAGTGAAGATACATCCGATGGTGCGTACAGGGCAGGGATAACATTCAAAGTGTAAGCAGTTGCTCAATGCAGATACATGACAGATACATCATTTCGCCCGGGGGGGACGATTTTGCGGTTCAATAATGAAACTGAAATGATGGTGGAAACACGAAGCAGTCGAAAGCGTCGGACCGAGACTCACTCGGACGTCCGTGAAAGCAACAAAGAAAATCAGCCCGAGGTCGCTCAGGCTAACTCTGAGTCCAGGTCTGCGCCACGAACGGCTAAACGGGCTCGCATTATCACACCTTCACAACCTTCGTCTGACCAGCCTGAGAGTGTCGTCCCACCCGAGTCCCAGTTGCCCACTGAGCCTGTTCCCGCACCTGCACAATCTTGCGAATCCGCTGCAGGTAGCATCGCAGGCAACATGGCCAGCGTCCTCACGCTGCCTCCTACAGCAGGGCCACCTGTGATTTGCGCAGATGATTCATCTTTATCGAGCCCCAACTGTTTGGACTTACTAACAGATCGCACACTCGTTTCCTTCCCAACGGATGTCTCCAACACTTCCGGCGGCGATACATTCACAAACACCACCGCAGCTTGAACCATTCAAGTTGGGTGATTGCGCCAATGGACTGGACTGCTTGCGTCCGATTTCTTGATCATTACTTTGCTAATGGACTCCCTTGTGTACTGAACGTACCTTGTTAATTCTTGAATGGCATAAGACATGCTTCGTTTACTTAGACAATACGCCGGGCCAAATCCGAATAAATGTTTGATTGCTAAGCAGACTAAAATGTACACGATAATCAAATGTTAAGAAGTTGACAGCGGCAGATAGATGGGAGCCGGAGTGTGTCTAACGGGAAATCGTGTGAACTAAGGTGGAGAGTGAAACGTGGACTACAGCGCCTAAAAAGGAGACGCGACACTGTCTCGGTGCTCGATAGACTCATTGTCTAGAAAGGGAAGGGGGAAGCGACCTAGGTGGGTGGCGCTGACCAAAAAGGCCGCATTTCATGGACTAGGTGGATGAGTGAGCAAAACGGACTTAGTATGCATGGCTCACCTGAAGGAACGACGTACATGGAGCTGAATGTATGAAAGTGACCAAAAGAAGGCGACGCATGGGCCAGATGGATGGCATCTTCCAAAAAAAGAGGACATATGGATCAGATGGACGAGACAGAAAAGAAACAGAAGGAGCGATGGACTGACTGGATGAGATGGACCGAAAGGAGACCGCATGTGGATCAGATGGACGATATCTTCCAAAACAAGAAGATATATGGATCAGGTGGATGAGACAGCAAAGAAATGGAAGGAGTAGTGGACTGAGTGGATGAGATTGACCAAAAGGAGACCGCGTGTGGACCAGATGGACGATATCTTCCAAAACAAGAAGACATATGGACCAGGTGGATGAGATAGCAAAGAAATGGAAGGAGTAGTGGACTGAGTGGATGAGATTGACCAAAAGGAGACCGCGTGTGGACCAGATGGACGACATCTTCCAAAACGAGAGGACATATGGATCAGGTGGATGAGACGGTAAAGAAACAGAAGGCGTGATGGACTGACTGGATGAGACCAAAAGGAGACCGTGTGTGGACCAGATGGATGGTATATTCCAAAAGAAGAAGACATATGGGCCAGGTGGATAGACTTGACATAAAAGAAGTGGGCGGGTGGATCCAATGGATGAGTGAACAGATGGGCGGGGAGGGAGGCGCGGGAGAGCTTGTTTAGGAAAGCTACGGAACAGAGATGCCGGCGAAGAGTTGCCTAAGACCCAGTTGACGCCAACTCTCTCATTGAGGAAGGGGTATGTGGATGCCGTGGATGATTAAAACATAAGAAATTGTCGACTTGAAAAAAAAACTGAGCGGACAGGCCAATTTGGGAAACACGAGGAGACGATCTATATGGATGACCTAATGGGCCATGGACGCCCCATTTGGGTGGGTGGAGACCCACCTGTGCACCGGGCCGGGTCGATAAGTTCGATTACACGTACAGGTGATGTTGAGGCCGTTGAGACGTTGAGGCCTAATAACTTCTGCGGGCCTGACGATCGGCGTTGTGGTCGACTCTGGTGACGAAGTGACGCACATCGTTCCGGTACATGACGGCTTTGCGCTACCCCATCTCACGAGGCTACTCGATATCGCCGGGCGCGACGTCACGCGGTAACAAGCTCCTGCTCATGTGCGGCGGGTACGCATTCAACCGCACGGCCGACATCGAGACCATTCGGAAGATCAAGGAAAAGCTTTGTTACGTCAGGTACGTTTTATATTTATCGCACCCCTCACGTGAATCGTTGATAACGTTTATTGGTTTGGTTTCTAGCCATGACCTCGACATGGACACCCGATTGGCAGAAGGAGACCACCACGCTGGTGGAGAGCTACACCGTGAGGTAGGTTCGTGACGCCTTAGCTTCCGATATCATTCAATATTCTAGCTTTGTGATATCGCAATCGTCAGCTGCCCGATGGCCGAACGATCAAGGTCAGCTCTGAACGCTTCGAGGTGCCCGAGTGCATGTTCCAGCCACACCTAGTCAATATCAAGCACCCGGGCGTCGCAGAGATGCACTTCGAGACGATCCGGAGCGCGGCGGTCGACGTCCGCGCGGGAGCTGTACCAGTACAGCGTGCTGTCAGGAGGATCGAGCATGTACCCCGGCCTCCCTAGCCGCCTCGAAAAATGAAGCAACTGTCCCTTATGCGCGTGCTCAATCGCGACCCTTCGCGTCTGAATGTACGTCCAGACCTTGACTCTCGTCATTATCACCTCTCTGTTCTCTCCCCCTTCTTTTTTCATATGGCGCTGACGTGGCGCTGCCTTTCTTTTTCTTTTCAGAAATTCAATATCCGTATCGAAGACCCGCCGCGCAGGAAGCACATTGTCTTCCTTGGGGGTGTCATTTTTGGCGGGAATCATGAGGGTACGAGAAGAGTTTGGGTATCAAGAGCGAACAGGGCATACGCTCCTTGGATATAAATTGGGCCGTGGAGTTACGAGACAAGATGGCTCCCCCATCAGGCAAGCCGTGTTTATCTGTGGAAACAACCAGCTCGAAAAATTGTCCCCGTATTATCGATAATAGAATCGCGGTAACCGTCACAATGTACGCACCTGCGTGGCGATTCAAATTCAGCACAAGCTCTGAGCAATTGATTGAGCAAAGTCTTCATATGCATATTACAGGCACAGAGAAAGCACAAAAGTCAAGAAAGAAGAACCGTACTAAAAAAGAAACTGGTATGGGAGTAGCACTGGGAGACCGTCACGGTGCCGTGTGTGAGAAAAATAGAGATGAGCTAGCGAGAGGTACTAGTTGTGAATCAAGACAGCAGTAGTAGAGCTGCGTATGAAGACGAAACATAACACAAGACTTAAACACGCCTAGAACTGACATCGCTTTCCTAATATGCAGTCACTTCAGCCTTGGCACGGCTCAGAGACGAAACAGCTTACCGAACTCCAAATACGATCACAACAACGTATGACTGTGTCTCACTAAGACAGAGTATATGACCTTTTCGATCTTACTGTGGGCGATCAACATCCACAGTGGGTGTTGTGTCGACGAGTTGCTCAGCTACCACTGGCATGGCGGGTCGACTATCAGACCCCGAGTTGTCCGTGGGCGAGATAAGTGGTATATCAACGCGACTTTCTGTCACAATGGTAAGGGCTGGCTCAGGTAAAGAAGTGGCAAAGTAGCTGCTTTCAACATCGACTGGTGGAGAGAGGTGAGAAGGCTGAATGGTTTGGGGAGCATCAAGTACATCATGTGGAGACGGCTGTTCTGTGAGATGTATGCGGCTATGATCTGGGGAAATTGCAGGGAAGAATGAGGCGCTAGGTGCTGCAGGGGCGAATTTGGTCAGATCGGCATCGGGAGGGTGAACAGGGAATGAGTGAATGAGTGGATGAGTGGTGTCATCGGTTACTCCGTCGGAATGATGACCCGGGACGTTACACATTGGATACAAGGATGACTTGCCCAGAATGGGGTCAGAATCATTGGTGGAAGCATTAAAAGCGACTGGGGCAGCATCGGTGCCTTGATGTAAAGCGATGTAATGATGCCGATTGGGTCTCAGAAAAGAATCAGTGATATAAGAAGTTCCGGATTTATGCGCTTCTTGAGCAAATTTGTTCCACAAAGCACAGAAGTTGTGCTGCAGTTCAGGAAGGGTATTTCGAATGTCGAATGTGGAAGGGATGGATAGAATGTTCTTCAGCAGTTCAGGAAGCCAACGACGCTCATGATGGAGGCGAAACAATTGGGGAGCAATGTGGATCCAGTTGGCGAGCAGCACGCTGTCACCATGTGCGAGGTAATGTTGGAAAACATCTTCTGATATCCCTAATTGAGACATCACGAGCGCCTTCCAACGATCATCGCGTTCTGGCACGTTTGCGATGATCCCACCAACTATCGTTTCTGCATATACAACGGTTTCATCTTTGATACTATGGAATCGGCTTCTGAGTAAGTGTCCCATTTGAATGGACTTCAACACGCCATCCATGGCAGGCGGACCAAAAACCTGTGAGAGGAAGCCAAAAGAGGGAAAGAACGAGGAGTCGAGTGCATCGATGACCTGCGTGCAGAGTATAAACCGCCTTTCTTTAGTCCTCTCAGAGAGAAAACGAGTTGAGAAAGTACGGATCAAGAAATCATGACAAGCCGCAGTCAAATCCCAAATATCTGGCTTGGCAAGGATTTGTCTGGGTTCGTGGGCCACTTGTGAGGTACAGAAGGCAGGGATTCCCTCGAAGAACTGCTCCAGCTTGCGGTCTTCGTCTAGAGCGTCGATCGTCCATTTCAAAATATGCCGGTCGGTTTTCGCTGACATTTTCAAAGCAGTTTCTTGGGCTGTCCTCGTTATGCCCCACGAGGTCCGTTCGCCATACGTCCACATCTTAAAAGGGCGAATCCAGGTGAAGAAGACGAGAATGCGGAAGACGTTGTATAGCACGCCATTAAGAAGGAACCAGGCTGAGGAAGAAAGAGGCGTATAGTAGGGGCTGTCATGACGGAAGATTGGCAGCAACGTGATGCATCCATACAGCCATCCAAAAAGCCCGACCCACCAAGCAATGGCTTTGAAGGTGGTGTGATTGATGTTGAACAAGAAAACCAGGAGACCGGAAAAGAACAGGGATAGGGAAAGGTGTAGCAAGGTCGGCAACGTCTCAACCACCACAGGAAGACGAAACTTTTCCACACCATCTGCGAAGAACGAACGGATTCGTGCTCGCTTGTGTGGACTCCAACGCGGTGGTTGAGTGGCTGTGAGGTATCGACGCGCCCACTGCTGTAACATCGTCGCCAGAAATGCACATGTAAGGCTGATGAGCAAACTCAGGAACCATAATGAATTGACCCAGATTGCGAATTTCGGTGGAGAGAACGGGGGTAGTGTGGCTGGTGTGGCAAGGATCGACACGCGAGATATGTTCGGGTCGGCGAGAAGTTGATAGATGTTGGCAAGATAGAATTCCGAGGTAGCCTGTGAATTTGGCCTCAAGTCTTGAGTTGAAACTGTGAGCAATACCGCAACTGCCACGGAGAATAAACCGGTCTACGGTGTTCACGTTAGTCACTACGCTCAAATGCGTGGAGGTAACATGAGGACTGACAAAAATGAGGATACCGTCTGCATCCCTTTGCCAGCGATTGGCCATCTTGTCATCTTCCTCCTGTGACATCTTTACGTACATGTTGAAAATGGGTTCAGATCCATCTCTAAAGGTGGGCAGGCCCTGTGACGGTTGATGTCGTGCTGACCGAGGGACATCAGGATTTACGGCTGTAAAGCGTGATAGAGCGTAGAGGATGACGTACACATGTTTACTCTTTCCGTGTCTTCGCCTCTATCCCGTAGTTGGCTAACAAATTGGGACTTTGGTTGAGAGATGGCGTGATGATACAGAATAGACAAATAATTGTACGCGGGTGTCAGAAGAAGGGGGACAGGAGGTGTGCTGCAAAATCTGCAAAAAATTGAAATTAAAAAAATAATTCTACCGCCTACGGCGGCGTCGACAGTCAGGGCGGGGCGACTTGCGCAAAAATACCTCAGCGATTCACGCTTACAACTGTGAACTCCCGCTTTAAGTTCGGCTAGGGTTCCTGGGTCCTGTGCTGGGTTGGATTGGCCCCTCTTTTTCTTGAAGTGGCATGAATTTACATTTCTCAATTCTCATTGTGCTGCCAGCACCGGACAGTTATTGGAGGATGTTATCGGAGGGTATATTTATCACTTCTAGTAGTGTATGTTATGTAAAAATCTGATGGTTCCTGCAAGGCACGGGCGATTATAGACCGCCATAGACCTTGCAAGCAAGGGAATGCAAGCAAGGTAACTGCCCTTCAATACAGTAGCAGCCTTGAATCTAATCCATGCTCCGCCATTCCTTTCTTTCCCTTCGCACTCCGCCCGGACACACCCACGCGCCAATCAGCTCACATCTTCTGCAGGTTATCAGAATTTCCGTGAAGGGGGGTCTCCGAATGCTTTAATGTCGATTAGGTTCAACGGCGGTTGACACTTTGCTTGGAAGCCTCTGATGTATACACATTGGCTAAGAGCACCCTTTTCATAAAATAAACGAGGGGTCAGCCCGTGTCAGGTCGATGTGGCCCAAGACAAACAAACCTGACTCTGAGGACTGGCATGGCAATCCAAATCTTGAGCACTAATGTTTTCGTTGATCCATTCTAGCCGCTGCGATTCGGACACCAACTCCACGTTGACGTCTCTGGCCAAAAATGCGGCTGCGGCCCATGAGGATTCCGTGCTAAATCCAGTGACAAGAATGATCTTTTTTACATCTCCGAAGTGCTCATTTGCAAACTTGAGGACATCCTTGACATAACCTTTCAGATGTTTTATGGCCTTTTCCGCATCTCCTCCATCCCAATCTTCGTGGTAGGCATGGTCTGGAAGGTACAATACTGCTCCGGTCCTCCGCTTCATCCGGCTTTTCCTGAACTCATAGCCTCTCGTACTGCGGGAAAACGACTTGGAATCAAGTGTCGATGTCGAAAACCGTACCACTTACCCGTTCGATTCCCCAGTCGTCCGTACAGAATCCGAGAAATGGTCTCCACTCTCCATCTTCGATAATGGATCTCCAAGGTTGACCGTGAAGTTCTCAGTTGTGACGGGCTCATAACCGGGCACTTCATTGTTATTTGCTATGTTGAACATGCGATGGAATGTGCCGTCGCGTAGGTAACCAATGTCGCCGAGGGATACACGATCACTAGTGACTGGCTGCCATAACGGCCAGCCATACTTGCGATACTTTTTCTTGAGTCCCTTCCGGTAAACCTCACTAGTATGTGATAGGGTCATAAGAGGTAGAAGATGTGAGAGGGCTGAAGCGCTGAAGGTTCAAAGCGCTCAACGTTATATGTAACGTGTGACGGGGGAACGACGTTGGCTGCGAGCGCCTGAATAAAGTTAGTAGCTACCTAACTACCTAACATCCACTCACCTGCTTTCAAGCTTCAAGCTTCAAGCCCTACCAGCCAAACTGGCAGTAGTCAGGACACTTCTACACTATTGGGAAGCTAAAGCAATTTTAAAATTATTTATTTACTCGTGCGGCCCGTGACCGACACAGTACATTAATCCCAGATCGACCCCACCAACCATTAACCCGTCCAGCGACACGGTACGCATATCCGACTTACTATCTCCGTCTTTCCCAATCTCGCACCCTGGGAGCTATAGCGAATAGAAGGCGCGCGGGGTCGTTCTTTGCAAGAGGACAGCAACAATATATGCTACTCTAGGTAAGTACATAACTTGGGAGATATAATCAAGAGTCCATACCTCAGTATTCCGCGCGCTGATAGCGCGAATATCTAAGGTGCATACAAAGCTACGAACTGACTATATATGGCCCGAGGGGCCCAGCTAGGGAACATACTGAATAAGTCCATGTGCGCGTGTGCAAGTCACGAAGATTGCCGCATCGTTGTCGATCTGGCAGCGCTCGATCGGATGTAGTCCAAGGAGCACGGGTGAGGTCGAAGGGCCCTCCTTCGAATCGGAAGAGCGGTGCACCGGACTGCGCCCCCGATGGCGATGCGGATTCAAGTAGTACGGGACTTCGGTATTTTCATGGTACGTGGCAACTTGCCAATGTGCATTACATGCAACATAACCTTGTCATCATCCCGCGCAACCATGTCGGCCACTCGCAATAGCCACATACAACTTCGAATTGTTCACCGCGACGTGTTCGATACAACGGAGGCCCTCCACCACATCGCCATCCACCCGTAACGTCGGACCCTCTTCTTTCAATGCAACGCACAGCCATTCAAGCCGTTACTCGCATCAGCCAGTGGAGTGACCCGTAGCCTCAGAGCGTCCTCCCTTCTTCTAATACAGCCCATCCATATGGAGGAGCCACCCCTGGGAGCTCCGATATGCTCAAGTCCGGCTTGGTGCTACTATTCCCACACCCCTGCTCCCGCACAAGCAACCGAGGGGCGGTTGGGAAGTGCGTAGAACGCCCCCAATGGTTTTTCATATTTCGCCGAATGCCACACCCCACAGCAGGCGGATCTCGGAATCTGCATTCGTGGCGACGACTGCTGCACTGGTGGACCATTACGGTCTCGACAGGAGATGCGGATGACTTTTTCCGTGATGGATCTACTTGAATGAGGGCTGTACCCTAAGTGCGTTTATTGACGAACATCGGCCTGCTTCCCCGTTGTACATGACTGAGCCAGCTTTATGGTGCAGCATATCCGACTACGCGGCAGCCAACTCGACGGCGCTGAACCCCGCCTCAGATTGCGTTGTTGGGTCACTTCCGCCCGTGTCCACCACGTAGACGTGTGCTCCGCGGCGTGGCGCGGAGCAACCCACTCCCGCTCCAAGTTTTGGCGCCCTTTCACACCGTGCAGAAAATGTACTGTCACCTCCTACTAACGCCGGATCGGAGTAGAATCGTTGCTACTCCTCTTCGTCATCGCATATGCGAGAAGATGGTAACCTCATCGATTCGATGCCTCGTCCAAGCGTCGACCAGATATTCGACTCGGAGTATCACTGCATTAGGAGCCATCCCCTGGATTTAAATATTGAAACCAGGATTAACAAATGAACACTGATTCATCGAAAGAGGATATCCATGAAGAGATACCGTAAGAATCTCCACATGACGCTCAGCAATCATCCAAATGACGGTTCTTGACGCATTCGGTACCGTCAAGTTTGGGTTGTTACCTTTTACATTACCAACTATGTCATTCTAATCAAGTAACAACACCTTATATACCTTTTCACGTCCACGAGTTTAAGCATTATTGAGCTGGATGATAACTCGGCGTGGTTTCATCAAACTTCCACGTGATCAACTCTTTTGAGCGTCACGGTTGTGTTTATTGGGGAGCCGAGCGACAATACCTCGTCTATAGTCTTTGACTTAATAGAAAGGAATCCGGAGGCTAGTATCGCGGAGAGCGCTAGCATAGGTACGTTATACTCTTGCTCAATTTATCCCCTTCAGCTCCATCTCGTGTATAGGCCTGATGACTCTACACGAATTGAAACGTCATTCAAAACAGCGATTTTAACGATTTTTTGGTCTTACGAGCAGCGAGCTCTCTCAAGTTACTAATAGGGCCAATTATTCTTGGATGCGGTTGGTTCCTTACCGAGAATATCTAATGGCTTGCTGCTTGATGGTACTAGTAGGTGAGTTTTCCTATAAAGGCTACCCTTTGCCCCAACTTGTCCCGGGACACAGCCCCTGTGGATGAAAACAAGGGAAGTATGTGAAACTGTGAAGAGCGGAAGTGTGTCTCGTGATTGCGAATGGTCCGCGGGCTCCGCGCACAACCCGAGCGATGCCCTTCAAGTTCGTGTATGCATCTTAAACAAGTACGAACGCCTTAATGTATCAGTCAATGGCTAATCACAAAAACACGATTATTATACATGGAGACCTAAAGGAAGAAGTAATAGAAGAACGAAATGTGAGGTGTACATTACGTTACTTGATGTTATCATGATAACATACAAAGAGGAAGTTTGGGGGTGAGGGAGAATGGGGTGTATTAGAAAGTCGCTCATTGTGGTTTCTGAGGAAATGGCTACTTCCTCCCATTCTACAAATGGGAGCTTTGAACGGAAAGCGGGCGTGGTCAAGGTGAGGTTGCAAGTGTGCGATGTGTGTGTGAAAGTAACGCAACGTACAAGTTCTAGGGAGATTACGCCACTGGCACTGGCAGACGAATGGAAATATAGGAGCAAGAGAAAAACTCAGGCGGAAGCCATATGCGTACGATGAAGAGCAACAAGAGACACGAGGCCACGTAACGAGATACGAAGCAGTGAAGGGAGCAGTGATGAGGCTTGGCTCCGAGCCGATGATAGCGCAAGGAGCCTGACGCGCCTGACGATCTGCCAGTGGGACAGCTCTGCCCAATTTGGCAACCTCGGGGTGCCTTCCACGACCACTCGCAACCGCCCCACACCAAGCGATAACTTCGGCTCCTTAGCGACTTGACGGTTTCATTTTCAGGATCTACGTTGTGGCGAAGGTATAGAGTGAAAGGTATGGATAAGGGAGGTTGCGTACGAGTGGAGACTGAGGAACTTTTTCCCCAGCAGAATCGATTTCAGTTGGTACTCGAGGTACAATAGTACATAGGCGAAATCAAAGGCTTTTCGAGGGCTATCGCGCGCAGTCAAAGGGATTGTATTGTATCGTAGCAAGGACAATCGTAAGACAAAAGAATACCGATAGATCCAAAAGGCTATGCATAAGGTGAAAGGGGGTACAGAGCAGTTCGCGAACTTCGACACGATACCACAAGTCCCTCTGTCACTCAGTCCCGCGGTGCGGCGCGCTTGCTCTGCTCCATACCCTTGGGATATGCAAACAAGGCAGTGGGTAGCTTCATAAGCAAGAACAGAAAGAAGAATACTAGGGACGTATATAATCACGCTTGTTTTACCCATTACCCTCAGCGTTTTCTCCGCTGAGTCTCTCTCAGGTTAGTGTCCGAGTCATTCGAACGTTTTCCCGGAGTCCCTTTTGGTGGCTCAGGATTGAGGTGGGCATCCTTGAAGCGCTTGGTGCCGCGGAGGACTTTCATGATGAAGGAGATGGGGGTGACATAAGTCACATCGGAGGATTCAGTGCCAGAGCTGGCACCACCAATGACAATGCCACCGATACGGCTGAAGGCATCAGCGACACAAGAGCCTGAGTCCCCCTTTTTAGAGAATGCACCCGATTCGTTGTCAGTGGGAATAACTGGCCACTCCCTTGACTGCCACCCCCGTTCCTGGCCAGAGAAGTATGTGCGAGTATAGGATGATACAGTATTGGCTTTTCCAATAGTCGTACCAGACTTTGCCCCATTCTTGAACACAACCAAGCACGGGTCGCTGTTGAGATCTAGCATCAGCGGATTAGTAAGGTCCCTCTCGGGGACTGTGTCTTGTAACTTGACAAGGTTGTCAGGAGGGAATTTGAAGGAGGTGGGACTGGTGCCGTGCAAGTACACCTTCTCCATGAATTCCTCGGGTGAGGGCTTATTACCGATGTTGATGGTGTTGCCACGGTAGTTGTTTTTGTCCAGTTTGCCTGTGTCAATCTTGATGACAGCGAGGTCCAGAGTAAATTCACCGGGTTCAGTGGAGAAGTCAATGGGAGGAGCCCAGACAAGCTCCCCGAAGACACGCTTCTCCTCTGCCCCCCAGTGCGTGACAATGTTGTGACGCAAACCACTGAGTGCTTCCAGCGCCTCCGTCGCCTTCTGAAAATCATGCGTCGCGTCCCGACGCTCCCTGTGCGACTTCAAGTCGGGGTCATCTGCATCCACCGACGCAAATCGATTCTTGGCACGGTCGATTGCGAACTTTTGCCCCTTAATGTCACGTTCGATGGCTTTAACCCAATCTTTAAAACATTCGGTGCCAAGGACAATTACGTCTTCACGCGGACTACTTTTGTTCCTGCGCTCGTAGTTTTTGTTGGGCTCGTCGATGGGAAGGACGACGTGCCGGGCAGTGACAAGGTAGATGTCCTCGTCAGAGCCGCCGGCACTGAGGTAAAAGCCACCAGTTCCCTCGGACCAAGGCCTGTTCTTGGTAGAAATTGGGATCCCGAGTGTCGCAGTGAATGGGTCTCGTACACTGAATGTCGGATCAGAGACGAGGACTGGATCAAAGAACAGGCTATCGCCAGACAGTCTCATAACGCGAGACTCCCGGATTTCGACATGATAGTCGCGGATGCCGTAACTGTCAATGATCGGGCGGCAGTTGAAGGCGACGACGCAACCCTCCTCGAAACTAAGTGACCCTAACTCGACCCCAACCCAGACAATGGCCGGGCCAGAGGACTCTCCGGCATTGACAATCCGTAGTGCGTCGAGGCTTGTCCAATTGACGCACTTTGTGTCCAGCTCACGGCAAAGGTTATCGGCTAAACCGACATCCCAGACTTCAGCGAGGGGGTGGTTGCCCAGCACCCTAAGCTCTTTGAGGACAGTATAGGCCTCGGGACCAGTAGGATCTTCAAAGGGGCCGGGTCTGGTGGTAGCAATGAGGGGTGGTTTGGAGGGCAAGCCCTTATAGTAAACCTTAGACACAGCCTCAGTCACCACAAATGGGGGGGTGGGGATGGGGTCCGACGGAGCGAGACATTCAGTGGCAGACTGAAGGTTGCCGAAAGGCTGAACACCAGACGAAGTGGTAGCTGTGGCTGTTTGATGGGAAGGAGAGGACGTGGGCTGGATCTGAGAAGGCCCGGGAGCATCCTTTCGAGCTTGCTGCAGCATGATCCTAAGAGAGGACAAATTCGTTGTGATATCGTGAGCACTCCCGAGATGATTCCGGATTCTTCGCTCTCCAACGAAAATTTTGTCACATTCAGGTTGAGGACATTGTTTCGGCTCAGAATGAAAATCGTCAAAATGACGATTGACATCTTGCGGCCTCCTGCATTCTGTGCCGCATACCCAGCACTTCAGGTTGTACCTCTTCGGTAATACTGTCCAGATACTGTGAGCCTGAGCTGCGGATTGAGATTGTGAGGACTCACTCTGCTGTACTGGTGGAATTATGGGGCCATGATCACCTAAGGTGGGGACATCGTCTTCGTCATACCCTTCTTCGGAGTTCCAGTCAAGGGCAGTGTTGTCTTCTATGGTTCATGAGGTCAGAATGAAGGAATGACCGTTTGAGGCCGTCGAAAGCTGCTTACCAGAGGTATCCATCGGGAGGGTATTGTCATTCAAAGATGGAGTATCCATTTGTTGCAGATGTCCGGAGGATGATGATGACCGGTGGCGTGGAGCTTCAACCGGCGGGGAGTATGGTACGCTCTGAGGTTGCTCGCGCAAGTGGGCGTCAAGGATTGTGCCAGTGGGACACACAGCTTGCGTGCTGGCAGTGAGTTGAGGTAATAGTGGAAGTATATGACAAGATGAAGACCGCGGCACTACTGCGATAAGAACACGCTAATACTAGTAACTGGAATCGGAAGGAGCCTGCGCCTCAGCGCTCAGCTTTTATCTACTACAGGTAAGACCTATGTTAGATAAGAATGTACGAAGGTTTTCTTTGTATCGTACATGGAAAAGGATGCATCATTAAATGGTGCAAAAACTTTCGCACTTTTTCACTTCTGCAAGTGGAAACGTGGAAAAGTGAAAAAGTTGACTTTATTTATACCTGTAAAATCACTGTATTTTCACATTTTTTACTTTTGAAAATACAGCAGAAACAACTTTTGGGGTAATTTTGGGTTCCTTTTGGACTTTTGCTATTTTGTGTCCTTTCAAGCTTGAGCAAGCCCATAAAAGTTTTGGTTAGGTTTACTACTGATGTGTGTCAAAAGAAGACATGCAGAGCCGCCTCGTGGAGTTCATACTAGTACTCAATGTTCAAAGAGGGAACAAAAGACCTGGGCACTGCTGGGCATCTTGACTTTCTGTGTAATCTGAAAACCTAACTTAAGCTGTTATAGACGCATATACGAACTTCAAGGGCCTCGCGCGCAGAGCCCGCGGCGGACCATTTCGCAATGCTTATGAGATACATCTCCGCTCTTCACAGCCATACTTCCCTCGTAGCCAGTATCTTGTGCACCCACAGTGGGTTGTGTCCCGGGGCAAAGGGTAGCCTTTATAGGAACAACCACCCACCCTTGTACAGTATATGGCTTTGTGCGTGCCAAGTTGAGCGTTCGAAGAGCGGTACGTACCAACTTGCCAGTGTGCATTACATGTAACATAACCCGTCGCGCAACCATGTCTGTCCCTCGCAATAGCCATGCCAGTGAACAACTCGAATCGTTCACCGCGACGTGTTCGATAGACCGGAGGCCGGTGACGCCCCACCACCACATCGCTACCCACCCGTAACATCGAACTCTCAATATCAGCAGTGCGGTGACCCGTAGCTTCAGCCTCCTGCCCTCCCTCTAATACAGCCCACGTGGGAGCTCCGATATGTTCAAAGCCGGCTTGGGTGCTACTTTGTCGATCACAACGTGCGTTCGCAGCACCAGTTGCACACACATCCCCGCTCTTGCTATCGCTTCCCACACCCCTGCTCCCGCACAAGCAACCGAGGGCGATTGGGAAGTGCGTAGAACACCCCAATGGTTTTTCATATTTCACCGAATGCGACACCCCGCAGACAGACCTCGGAATCTGCATTCGTAGCGACGACCACTGCACTGGTGGGCCATTACGGTCTCGACACCAGGGTCTTTTTCCGTGATGGATCTACTTGGATGAGAGCTATACCCTAAGTGCGTTTTTTGATAAATATAAGCCTGTTCGACTGGTATCCCCGTTGTACATGACCGAGTCAGCCTTATGGTGCAGCATATCCGACTACGCCGCAGCCAACTCGACTGTGCTGAACAGCGCCTCAGATTTGCGTTTGTCGGGTCAGTTCCGCCCATGGCCTTCCCCATACCTTTGTTCTACCTCTATGTCGTAGTAGGTTCGGCCCTCTTCTTCCAAGTTCCAATTCCTCTCGATGTCCACCATGTAGACCTGTGGTCGTTGCCCACGACGTATGCTCCGCGCCGCGGAGCTATCCACTCCCGCCCGAGTTCGGGCGCCCTTTCGTCCTCGCATATGCGAGGAGATGACAACCTCTTCGATTCGATGCCTCGTCCAAGCGTGTGCCAGATATTCGAGTACTACTGCATTGGAGTCATCCCCAGAATTGAAATATTGAGAACCAGGATAACAAAATCACCGTTGATTGAAAGAGGGTAACCGCGAGGAGATACATTGAGTGCCTGTACACGACGCTCAGCAATCATATCACGACTGTTCTTGACGCAGTCGGTACCACCAAGTTTGGGTGGTTGCCGTTCAAATTACCAACCACATCGCTGAAATAAAGCAACGACACCTTATATACCTTTTCACGTCCACGAGTTTAAGCATTATTGAGCTGGATGATAACCGGGCGTGGTTAATCAGACTCTCACGTGATCAACTCATTTGAGCGCTGTTTTGTTGGGGAGCCGAGGCAACAATAACCCCGTCTTGCGCTTTTTCTCTCACTCTATAGTCTTCGACTTAATAGAAAGGAATCAGGAGGCTAGTATTGCGGAGAGCGCTAGCATAGGTACGTTACTTGCTCAACTTATCCCCTCCGAGTCATCTCCATCTCGTCACCGTGTACAGGCCGATGACCCTACACAAATTGAAACGTCGTTCAAAACAGCGTTTTTAACGATTTTCTGGTCATTCGAGCAGCGAACTTTTTCATGTTACTGATGGGGCCAATCCTTGGATACGGTTCTTTACCGTCCAAAAATGAGAATTTCTAACGGCTTGCATTCACGCACAAAGTCATATACAGGGGTAGGTGTTTTTCCTATAAAAGGCTACCCTTTGCCCTAACTTGTCCCGGGACACAGCCCCTGGTGGATGCACAAGATATTTGCAACAAGGGTAGTTTGTGAAACTGTGAAGAGCGGAGGTGTGTCTCGTGAAGTAGCATTGCGAATGGTCCGCGGGCTCTCCGCACAGCCCAAACGATGCCCTTCAGTCCGTGTATGCGTCTAAACCAAGTACGAACACCTTGATCTATCAGTTGCCACTCAACCGCGCTAGAGAGATCACACCCATGCTCGACAACCTCGAATCTTTTCGAGCTGGCACCATCTTGGCTGGGGTGTGCTAACCTCACGCCGCTGAGGGCTAGCTTAAAGATTTGCGACAGTTCGGCTGTGAACGCTGGTGAAGCGATCACGCAATGGGCAGGAAGTGAGCTCGGCCCGAAGGAAAAGAGGATGCCTCACACTGATTGTCCCTAGACTATTTAACTATGTCCTTGACAACTATTGTGGGATTTCTAATCGAACTATAATGAAGTCGGTAGCCATGCACGGAATGGTAAAGGTATAGAGAGAGATCGAAAGTGAGACTGTGACAAAGGTGGGACAACGGTGTCCCGTCGCAGCTGCTACCCGGCGAAGGCACGCTCGATCGATAAGTGAGGAGGCGTTGTTGTGTAGGCTAACTAAAAGGCGTGTCAGTTCATGAAGCACAGAGGGAAAATGGGGCGCGACCACTCATCCACGCCAGCGGCGTGCTGCCTCCCTCGGCGCAGCGATCAGTTGCCTGTCCTTGGGCCCGTCCTCCTCATCCATCCCTTCAAGCGTTCCAACAAATGGGTAGAAGTGCGCTCGCTCTGTGGCTGATTGAGCCCTCTACTACGGCCGATAAGCGTATTCGGTTTTCTGAAAAACGTGCGATACAATTCCGCAGCGTGATGATCTATAGTTACACATACAAATTATTGTTCAGGGTGCGTCACTGGGTGCCAGGTGCCAGTTGTAGATCAGTAGATCCAAGGTCCCAGGTCCCATTCAATGTCGAAGGGGGCCACTGGCCCCAGTGCCAGCGCCACATATCGAAGATAAGTTGGGTGGCGCTACACGTGCCAGAGGAGCACTACAGTACATGTGGACAACGCGTGTAAATTGGTTTCGGCGCGCCCGCTTTTAGAGTAAAGTGAAACCAAAAGTGGGACTGAACCGTTTTTTACACCCTACGTAGAGCGGGGTCTATTGGGGCCGACCACGACGAGATATCACTGATCACTTTCAAGAATACGTTCCCTATCGTTTGTTACCGTCGACTTGAACTAGTCCGCACAACCCGTGCTGCTCGCTCTCCGCCGATGTAGAGAGCTCCGCCGGTCCCAACGTACCCAGGATGTCAGTTCATGTCGAGCCGTCGTGTACATGAGATGTGCATAAAAACACACGCAAAGTCTATGTGTCTCTGCGTATAGATTATGGTAGGTATGATGGCATTGAGGAGATGGCATGCGTGTGTGCGTGCATTTGCCAGTTTCGCTCAGGAGGTGATCTAGCTTGGCACAATGGCTTCCGGTTCCACCGAGCCGCGCACGATCTCGGCACCGCTCCCACCCGCCAAACTGGCCGAACCCGGGGAAAGGAGGGGGGGAACGGGGAGCGCGAGTTCTTTCTTTTCCTACTTCCAAATGTTTAATAACCAATCATCTATTTCAATCGCAGCCTCTCCAAACGGCCTGCTAGGTATGACCTCCAGTATAGTCGGAAGACTGTCGGGGTTAGATGTCGGATAGTGCCTGCACCTTCCCAGGCTCGATGACGCTCGGGGCCAGTGGACCTCTGGCGTCTGTTCCCGCTGGCACAGGCACCTTTACAGTGGTGCCCCCGCCCGAACATACTATATATACATAGTTTTCTCCCCCACTTGCTTCTAGCTCTGACACTCCTCACAATAGTACCATAAGCTTCAAGTTTCGTTTCCATACCACACTAAGGCTGGTACAGGCATGCTCAAGGCTTGCGAACTAGCTACTTTCTACGGGATATCCCGGAAACAAACATTGGGTATGTTTCATAAACGTAGTTAACGTTCGAGACTGATCACAGACTAGTTGCATCTGGGTCGTTTACAACAAAAGTTAAATTCCCACTTGTGACGCCAGTTGCGTTCACTGTCACGTCCAGTACGTAAACGTCTTGCCATGCATCAAATGGCACCTGCGCTTCGGCACCTGATATATGGTATTAAAATCAGGAACCTCGCTCTGGGATTCGGGATTCGTCATCGGCACCTGGCACCCCCCTGCAGAACAATGATTAAATGGATAAGGTTAAACGCATCATAAGGCTTTGGCAATGCAGCGGCATCGCACACTTTTCCAATACTGTAAGGCAGCCACTTATCAAGCAGCCATTGAATGAGCGTACGTTCAGTTCACGCGTTTTCAGCCGAATTGTCGCAATGTGTTATCAAGAAGACTCATTTTGGGATGTTTGATCCACTTCTGGCACAGTCACCCTTCAACAGAAGCACGTTGCACGTCAAATAGCAGCGTCAAGAAACCTTGAACTAGCAACCTAGTGGTGTGTAACACATGCATGCAAGTCAGGACGGTGCTGGCTAGAAAGGATTCGGAGGAGCAACGAGCACAACAGTTCACAGACCATAGGCGTGATATCTGTAAGCGCCCGATGGCTGAATCCGGTCTAGTACAAGTGGCTGGCACCGTCTGCCGGCGACTCGGAATACCGACTTTTTCCTTGTAGCGTGTGTTGCTTTCATACATCTTTGCACAGTATTAATGCCACCTGGCCATCTCATTCCCCGTAAAATGGGTCTTGGACCAATCCAGAGACGGCAGCGTACCTCCGAATTCTCCTTTTGCAATCTCAGCTAAGTCAATCTTGGAAGAGGCACCATTTGCGCCATCCCTTTGGCCGATTGCCAGCCAGGCGGGAACACCAGAATTAAAGACATTCTTCTCTTTCCCTCGTGTATCACTATGGGTGCCATTGGCACCAAAGAACGATAAATCAAAGACTCCAAATCCTCGATGCCGCATCACACGAACAGTCTGCGCACTACAGGACTATGAGTCTCAACGACTTCACCCCCCAGGAATATCACTTGTCCCGCGTGAGTCTCCTTGGTTCCCTTATCCTGCTAGACAATGACCATTCGTAGGTCTCCTCGTATTACTCTCCGGGCGGCGGTGTGACCCTTGTCCCAGTGCAATTTGGAGAATCTAGCGAACCAAACAGTTACGATCAATTGGCCGCGCCACAGCAAGGTGGAGTCTCTGAAGCTCAAGTCCCAGCATCCCTGGGAGAGCCTAGCGAACCAAACAGTAGTACTGATGAACTGGCCGCGCCACAGCAAGGTGGGGACTCTGAATTTCAATAGGTAGCTCAAAGCTCACCAAGCTCTCAGCGTCCCTTGAAGAACGTAGCGAACCAAACAGTACAGAGCAACTGGCCGCACCACAGCAAGGTGGAGTCTCTGAAATTCAACTCCCAGCGTCCCTTGGAGAGCCTAGCGAACCAAACAGTACTGATGAACTGGCCGCGCCACAGCAAGGTGGGGATTCTGAATTTCAGTAGGTAGCTCAAAACTCATCGAACTCCCAGCGTCCCTTGCTATGTGGGGTCTGGATGTGTTAGTGGATCAGAAGCGGAAGGTCCTATGCCTCTTTTGCTTCAAGACACTCTTCGCAAGGAAAGCCTTTAATCGACATTTCGACGACAAGCATTCCACCCCGAGGCAGTGTGATATGTGCGACCTTATGGTTGTTGGAGAGCGGAAACTCAAAGCTCACGTCAAACGTGATCACAGTGACACGACAGCTCATTCTTTTTAGGTCGCATTTACGATGGTAGTACTCTATGTAGACTAATTATACATATGTGTACTAATCTATACCTGTGTGTACTATCTATACCAATGTGTACTAACTGTACGTATGTGTGTCTGTCATTGGTTGATTCAAGCTGGACTGGTGACGTGCCTGCTACTCGATCCTCTATTTCTGTCCAAGTCCATAACTTCGGGTTTGGATGTACACACGAAGGGTATCTCTTCAATTCGGGTGGGCGCAGAGCCCACGAGCTACAGTATTCGCAATGCAGTACGCGTCTCCACTTGCAATGTCCTTCAAATTACGGGGCCAGTCTAATAGGCACGTCGGAGTGACATGGCACGCGGTATCTTGTATACCACGTCGATGTGGGTAAGGGCGTCCGCATCGTCTCGAGTGCGTCACGGGTGGAAATATGAGGATAGTGAGCTGTAACAAAGAATGACGTCATTTTCACGTAATCTACTTACCTTATATATAAATATTACATAACATCACGCTGTCACACAAAGATTACCCCCCCAGTAGCTTAAATAGGAAAGACGTCCGATCTACACCCAGAAATTTTTTTTAATTTCTTTGTTTTTTCACAGGGTATGTAGCAACCATAGAAGATATCAGGCACTGTTTAATTAGGCTGAATTTGGTGAGCACAAACGAGTGGCCCACTACTAACCCTCCCCCCCTACCGGATCAGTCACGCAATGTCACATGCCATTTTTCAGACTCTGATTGGCTGTTGTGAGCGCTAAGCATCCGATTTTGGAAATATTGTAAACTCCGACACAGACAGGTGTGACAAACACACTGTATTTTATTTCGCCACACACTACGATTTCTACCAAAAAAATTTATGGAATATGATAACACATGGTACTAGATACTGTAGGCGAAAAATTGTGGTGATTGAGCAAGGAATGGGCGAGAAATTTGGGGTGATTCGGTAGGGGGGGTGATCCGGTAGGGGGGGAGGGTTAGTATGCTGAAGCCGACATTGCAGAAATGTACCTTGGCAATTGTAGCTTGAGGCGGCAGCTTTGATCACGTGACATTCGTTGAACTTGGTTCGACGAATTCAATTCCTACACATCATCCGCGTCTTCGTGAATGATCGCGAAGATGATGTTTCAGTCGTCAAAGAAGATATGCTAACCAAAATTTGATGAAAGATAGTGTTTGACTGGGGGTGATCATTTTAGGTGAGTCTTTCTTATCTGTCCACACCCCCTCTGCTGATAATCTATTCCTTGTCACTATCATCAATGTCCTCACACTCACCCTCACCGTTATCACCTATGTCCTCACCCTCACTCTTGCCACTGCTGTCGCCACCGCCGCCGCCACCAACAGTGTGCTTGGTGGGGGGACTCATTGGACCATGTGAGCCGTTCACACGGCGTTGGGATGCTGTCGCCAGGTTGTCGGCACCGTCGGTTCGTTTCGAACCCACCCACGTTGGAAGGGCGGACGCCTGAAGGGTTCTTCCCTTTCATTGCCGTCACCACTCCCCTCAACCATGCGTGTATGACCACCTTTCCGCCTTAGGCTTGACTCTACCTTTCTGATTTAGCTGTCGAAGTCAAAGTATGCCCATTATCCTTTTTTCTCTACGATTCACTGAGCTACTTTCTGCCCCTCAGCTGGAACATGCCAGCTTAGCATTGAATCTGCTCTCAAATATTCACGAGGTGCGTGTCCTTCCCTCTCCTTGTTGGGTGATATGGAACATTTGCACATTTTTATCGCCTTCTCGACAGATACTGGGCGACCGGTTTCAGCGTAACGAGGACTCCCGAAAGTTGCTTGAGGCGATACGAGATGTGTTTGAATTTGCAAGTGAAGCGGACGTTTTGAGGAAAATCCAGCCGGGGTCTGCCCGCATTTAACCTTGCAAGCAAGGTAACGAGTATTCAATTTGCCCAAACACTACAGCTGTGTGCCATTGGTGTTGCCGCGACTGACGTTCCTGGCCCTTGTCCTGGCCCTGCACACCACCCGCTTCTCCTGAAATGGCGACGTTTCAGTCGTCGAAAGCATGCCAAACCCAAATTTGATGAAAGATGGTATTTTTGACTGAGGGTTATCACTTTGCGTGAGTCCTTCTGATCCGTCCATGCACCCCCTCTTGGCTGATAATCCATTCCTCGTCACTGTCATGCGGCTCATGCCCATCCTCACCCACCTCACACTCAACCCTCACCATTATTGCCAACGCCATCACCTCTCGCCACTGCCGCCGCCGCCAACAGCCCACTTTAGGTTTGCCGTCAGATGCATCCCCTCACCCCCACCTCACCTTCGACACTGCCACCATCAGCAACGGCATGCGTTGGACTCGATGGCCACAAGTTGCCACCAACTTGTGCCTCTCTTCTCGCCTTACTGTCACCGTTACCCGCGGCGTCGGAATGCTGTTGCCAGCTTGTCAGCACTGTTGGTTCGTTTTGAACCCACCTGCGTTTGAGGGGGGTTGGGACGCCTGAGGGGTGCTTCCCTTTCGGGCGTGGCTAGGTATGCTGCCTGCACGCTTCCACCTCACTGATTTTTTGTTGGTTTCCTCGCCCTTGCTTCGTCCCCTTTTTGTTCCCTTCGATGAGAGATGGATGGCCTCGTGTCTTTCCTCAGCGCTGAGGGGAGCTATTCACATCACGTCCAGTCCCTTGGCATCAGGATCGTGCTGGCAGCGCCATTGCGACTGCCCGAGCGCCTGATGCCATGACTAGCGCGTGGCGTCATCGGTGTTATCCTCCCTGACGCTTCCTCCCCCCCCCCCCTTTTTTTTTTCTGTCAGCCTGCTGCTGTGATCTCAAGACTCTCGATGCCTCCTTGCCAACACCGCCATTGGCCTATTGTGAGGCACCACTGAGGCAGCGACTCCTGGTCCTCTCCGAGTCTCTCCGGGCCCACCTTACCTCCCTGCAACCCAGATCGATGCTTCTGATACGTGCAGCCAGTCCCTCCTCATTCGACAGTCGATTGCCTCGCTCTTTTGTGTATCCGCCTCAATCCCGTTCGGGTTTGCAGGTGTCAAGCTTACGGCCACCACGTACGACCCTTGTGACCTTCCGAGTGGACGAATGTTCATTGATGGGTGGATCCTTGAGATGTTCGACCCTTACACATGACCGAAATCATGCAATTCCATCTATGCGCTGTATGCGTGTGGTCGCAGCCGATTATGTGGGGTCACTTCCGGCCGTGGTGTGGGAACGTAACTGTGACCGTTACCATTACGTCATTCTTTGTTACAGCTCACTTACCCCCGTTGGCTACACTTAATGAAGCCTCTTCAAGTTACTAATAAGGCCAATCCTTGCACGCGATTATCTACCGTCCAACAATGAGGATGCTGCATGGGCTACAGGGGTAGGCGATTGCTCCTATAAAGGCTACCCTTTGCCCCGAAACACAATCGCTGTGGATGCATAAGATACTTGCTAGAAGGGATTCCAAGTTTGGGTGGTTACCGTTTAAATTACCAACCACGTCGATGAAATAAAGTAATGACACCTTATATACCGTTTCACGTCCACGAGTTTAAGTTATTGAGCTGGATGATAACGGGGCGTGGTTTATCAGACTCCCACGTGATCAACTCATTTGAGTGTGGGGAGCCGAGGCAACAATACTTCGTCTTGAGTTTTTTTCTCTCACTCTATAGTCTTTGATGCCTGAAATTAATGACTTATTTGACAGCTATCTACTGTTGTATGCATGCACAAAAGTCGTACACAGGGGTATGTGATTTTTCCTATAAAGGTCTACCCTTTGCCCTAACTTGTCTCGGGACTCAGCCCCTGTGGATTCACAAGATATTTGTGAAACTGTGAAGAGCGAAGGTGTGTCTCTTGGAGTAGCATTGCGAATAGTCCGCGGGCACTGCGCACAAGCCAAGCGATGCCTTTCAAGTCCGTGTATGCGTCTAAAATAAGTACGAACGCCTTGATGTATCAGTCAATGGTTAAACACAGAAACACGGTTATTTTACATGGAAATATTGATAGAAATGGTTACATGGAAACATATATTGAAGATTTGCACAGCACGGCTATGGCCAAGAAAACCTACACCTGGTGGAATACCTAAGGAAGAAGTATCGGACAGAAGAACGAAATTTGAGGTGTACCGTGTACGTTACTTGATGTGATAGCATGCAAAAGGAAGGTTGGGGGGGAGGGGGAAATGGTCTTAGAAGGTCGCCCATTGTGGTTTCTGAGGAAATGGGAAGGGCTACTACTCCCATTCTACAAATGGGGGCTTTGAGCGAAAAAGCCGGCACGTGGTCAAGGTGACTCGGAGGCTGCAGCGCGCAACGTGCGTCAAGTTGTGGGAAATCTTTGTGCCCAATTCGGCAACCTCGGACGCCTTCCACCACCACCTGACCCCCCCCCCCCACACCCCCACACACACACAGCGCGAATAACTTCACCCGCTTAGCAACTTGATGATTACATTTTTTCGGGATCACTGAGGAATTTTTCGCCAACAGAACCAATTTGGTAACTCGAGGTCATTGTACATATAATAGTACACAGACGAAATTTCAAGGTGCTATCGCGCGCTTTCAAAGGTATTGTATCGTAGCAAGGATAATCATAACACAAAAGAATACAAGGTCGATCCGAAGATGTCCATAAGTTAAAAGGGGGTGCAGAGCAAATCGCGCAGCGACTCGGACGTCGACACGACACCACTCAGCCCCGCGACCGGCGCGGTTGCTCTGCTACATATCCTTAGGATATGCAAATGAGGCAGTAGACGGTGGGAAGCTTCGTGAGAGAAAAAAAAAACAGAAAGAAGAATACTCAAACGCATGATACGATCGCAGGGCTGCTCAATGGATCAATGACAGAGACAAACACGGGCATGACGGGCCAGGGCCAATGAAGCTATGAAGGCCCAAACACTTCATTTCGTGACGCCCACCCGCCTTCGTGCGGGCCAAAATCCGGCCAGTACTGGACTTGATGGGAAGAAGCCTGAGTGGACGTGGACTGGAGAGGAGCATCGTTTGGAATCTGCTGTTGCTTCCTTCCAGGTTTCCGAGCATGTCCATGGTCACGCTCGAGATGAGTGACCCGTTTTCGCTTTCCAATGATCATCTTTTGACATCCAGGTTCAGGGCATTGTTTCGGCTCAGAATGGACATCGTCGAAATGACGAGTGACGGCTTTCGGCGCGTGAAATCCTCTGCCGCATAACCCACACTTGTAGGGCTTTTCTGTCCAGATACTATGAGCCCTAAGCTGCGTATTGACATTGCGAGGACTCACCCTCCTGTCCTAGCAGGTTTGTGGGACCATGATCACCCAAGGTGGGGACATCGTCTTCGTCAGATTCTTCTTCGGAGTCGGAGTCAAGGGTCATGTTGTCTCCTATAGTTGATGAGGTCAGAATGAAAGAGGAATGATCGTTTGAGGCCGTTGAAAGCTGCTTACCAGAGGTATCCATCGAGAGGGTATTGTCACTCAAAGATGGAGTATCCACTTGTTGCAGATGTCCGGAGGATGATGATGACCGGTGGCGTGGGGCTTCAACCGGCGGGGAGTATGGTACGCTCTGAGGTTGCTCGCGCAAGTGGGCGTCAATGATTGTGCCAGTGGAACACACAGCTTGCGTGCTGGCAGTGAGTTGAGGTAATAATGGAAGTATATGACAAGATGAAGACGGCGGCACTACCGCGATAAGAACACGCTAGTACGAGTAACTGGAATCGGAAGGAGCCTGCGCCTCACTTTTATCTACTACAGGTAAGACCTATGTTAGACAGGAATGTAAGAAGGTTTTGTTTGTATCGTACATGGAAAGGAAGGACAAAGGATGTGTCAAAAGAAGACATGCAGAGCCTCCTCATGGAGTTCGTACTTGTACTCAACGTTCAAAGAGGGGACAAAAGACCTGGGCACTGCTGGGCATCTTGACTTTCTGTGTAATCTAAAAACCTAACTTAAGCTGTTATAGACGCATATACGAACTTCAAGGGCCTCGCGCGCACTGGCAGAGCCCGCGGCGGACCATTTCGCAATGCTTATGAGATACATCTCCGCTCTTCACAGCTTCATACTTCCCTCGTAGCAAGTATCTTGTGCACCCACAGTGGGTTGTGTCCCGGGGCAAAGGGTAGCCTTTATAGGAACAACCACCTACCCTTGTACAGTATATGGCTTTGTGCGTGCCAAGTTGAGCGTTCGAAGAGCGGTACGTGCCAACATGCCAGTGTCCATTACATGCAACATAACCTTTGTCGCGCAGCCATGTCGGTCACTCGCAATAGCCATGAACAACTCGAATTGTTCACCACGACGTGTTCGATAGACCGGAGGCCGGTGGCGCCCATCACCACATCGCTACCCACCCGTAACATCGAACCCCCTATATCAGCCAGTACAGTGACCCGTAGCCTCAGCCTCCTGCCCTCCCTCTAACACAGCTCACGCCTGGGAGCTCCGATATGTTCAAAGCCGGCTTGGGTGCTACTTTGTCGACCACAACGTGCGTTCGCAGCATCACTTGCACACACATCCCCGCTCTTCCTACACCCCCGCTCCCGCACAAGCAACCGAGGGCGATCGGGAAGAGCGTAGCACGCCCCAATGGTTTTTCATATTTCACCGAATGCGACACCCCACAGACAGACCTCGGAATCTGCATTGGTAGCGACGACCACTGCACTGGTGGGCCATTACGGTCTCGACACCAGGGTCTTTTTCCGTGATGGATCTACTTGGATGAGAGCTATACCCTAAGTGCGTTTTTTGATAAATATAAGCCTGTTCGACTGGTATCCCCGTTGTACATGACCGAGTCAGCCTTATGGTGCAGCATATCCGACTACGCCGCAGCCAACTCGACTGTGCTGAACAGCGCCTCAGATTTGCGTTTGTCGGGTCAGTTCCGCCCATGGCCTTCCCCATACCTTTGTTCTACCTCTATGTCGTAGTAGGTTCGGCCCTCTTCTTCCAAGTTCCAATTCCTCTCGATGTCCACCATGTAGACCTGTGGTCGTTGCCCACGACGTATGCTCCGCGCCGCGGAGCTATCCACTCCCGCCCGAGTTCGGGCGCCCTTTCGTCCTCGCATATGCGAGGAGATGACAACCTCTTCGATTCGATGCCTCGTCCAAGCGTGTGCCAGATATTCGAGTACTACTGCATTGGAGTCATCCCCAGAATTGAAATATTGAGAACCAGGATAACAAAATCACCGTTGATTGAAAGAGGGTAACCGCGAGGAGATACATTGAGTGCCTGTACACGACGCTCAGCAATCATATCACGACTGTTCTTGACGCAGTCGGTACCACCAAGTTTGGGTGGTTGCCGTTCAAATTACCAACCACATCGCTGAAATAAAGTAACAATACCTTATATACCTTTTCACGTCCACGAGTTTAAGCACTATTGAGCTGGATGATAACAGGACGTGGTTATCAGACTCCCACCGTGACGTGATCAACTCATTTGAGCGTGGGGAGCCGAGACAACAATACCTCGTCTCGCAATTTTTCTCTCACTCTATTGTCTTTGATGCCTGAAATTAACGACCTCGAAAGGAATCCGGAGGCTGATATCGCGGAGAGCACTAGAATAGGTACGTTATACCTTGCTCAATTTATCATCTTCGGCTCCATCTCGTCACTGTGTACAGGCGATGACCCTACACAAATTGAAACGTAGTTCAAAACAGCATTTTTAACGATTGTTTGATCTTTCGAGCAGCGAACTTTTTTTCAAGTTACTAATAGGGCCAATCCTTAGATGCGGTTATGTTACCGTCCAACGACAAGAATATCTCTTGAAAGCTATCTATAGTTGCATGCATGCACAAAGTCATATACAGGGGTAGGTAAATTTTCCTATAAAGGCTACCCTTGCCCTAACTTGTCCCGGGACTCAGCCCCTATGGATGCACAAGATACTCGCAACAAGAGAAGTATGTGAAATTGTGAAGAGCGGAGGTGTGTCTCTTGGAGTAGCATTTCGAATGAGTCCGCGGGCGCTGCACACAACCCAAGCGATGCCTTTCAAGTCCGTGTATTCGCCTAAAACAAGTACGAAGGTCTTAACGTATCAGTCAATGGATGAACACAGAAACACGGTTATTATACATGGAGATATTGATAAACATGTTCACATGGAAACACATATTCAAGACTTGCACAGCACGGCTATGGCCAAGAAAAGCTACACCTGGTGGATTACTAAGGGAGAAGAATAGAAGGTGTACATTGCTTGTGAATTCAGGAGAAGTGGAAAAGGGACCAGAGAAGGACAAGGAGGAAGGAAGAAGGTGGACAGATGAGCGGCGGCAGGGAGGAGGAAAACGCGTAGAAGTCCCGAGAACCGAGAGATCTAAGCGAGAGATAAGACGGAGGGGAATAACAGTGAGATCTTAAGGGAAGAAGGAAAACTGAGCGACTTAGAGAAACTTGAAGCAGACGAGATATTTCGAGAACAAGGGTGAGCAGCAACAATTTCGCTGGCTCCAAATGCACATTTCGCATAAGTATTTATACATTCGAGCCGTGTAATCGTGAACGCGCCAAAGTCGGGAAAACAAATAAGTTGCGATCTGAACGGGGACGAAGACTACGGACTGAAATCTAAGTAAAAGAGTCGTCAGAACTGAGATGAAGAAGAAGAAGGGGTGAAGGGTCTACAATCAAAGGGGGAACAAAGGGGAATGGGAGACTAATTATGAAGGGGGAAAAGGGAACATACAACCTTCAAAGTCGCGTGCACCCTCAGAATGCTTCACGGGATGCTCGCGGTCTCATCGAGAGGCCGTAAGTCCGTCGGACTAAAACGTGGGCGCAGCGCGAGTCACAGCACGCAGCCCGAGACAACTTGAAAGGGACATGGAAGACAACAAAAAGATACCAAACTGAGCAGACAATAAGAACGCGAGGCAAATTAAGACGAAACAGGAGACGAGGAGACACGAGACGAGTCAGAAACGAGAGGGAAGAAAGAGACACGCCGTGCAGCACGAGGCCGCAGAGGACGGTTCTAAGGCCGAGGTGTAAAAGCATCATGGCCCGAGGGGAATTCGTGGCCCCTTTCATTACAACAATTTGGGACGAGACGACGAGTCAGGAGCCTTGAGAATTAGCCGGAAATCACGGCGAGACAGAAGAAACAGGGGAGGAATCGCGAGAGTGGTGAGAGATGCGTACTAGTCGAGATTTCGAGGCCAGCAACGTGGCTGTGCTCACATTGCCACTTGCTGAGTCTCAACAGCGAGGACCGGATTGAGGTGGGCATCCTTGAAGCGCCTGGTGTCGTGGAGGACTTTCATGATGAAGGAGATGGGGGTGACATAAGTCACATCGGAGGATTCAGTTCCGTAGTTGGTCCCACCAGTGATGATGCCACCAATACGGTTGAAGGCATCGGCGACACAAGAGCCTGAATCCCCCCCGGCAGAGAATGCATTCGAGCTGGCGTCAGTGCGAAAAACTGGCCACTCCCTTGACACCCGTTCCCAGCCAGAGAAGTATGTGCGAGTATAGGATGATACATTATTGGCTGTTCCAATAGTTGTACCAGTCTTTGCCCCATTCTTGAACACAACCAAGCACAGGTCGCCGTTGAGATCTAGCATCGGCGGATTAGTAAGGTCCCTCTCGGGGACTGTGCCTTGTAATTTGACAAGGCGGTCGGGGGGAAATTCGAAGGGGGTGGGATTGGAGCCGCGCAAGTACACCTTCTCCATGAATTGCTGGCGTGTGTACTTATTGCCAATGTTGATGCTGTTGCCACGGTAGTTGTCTTTGTCCAATTTGCCTGTGTCAATCTTGATGACAGCGAGGTCCAGAGTAAATTCACCGGGTTCAGTGGAGAAGCTAATGGGAGGAGCCCAGACAAGCTCCCCAAAGACACGGTTCTCCTCCGCCCCCCAGTGCGTGGCAATGTTGTGATGCAAAAGTTTAAGTGCTTTCACTGCCTCATTCGCCTTCTGCAAAGCCTGGCCCGCCTCCTTGCGCTCCCCGACAGACTCGGGGTCGTCTGCATCCTTAACCAATGCAAGTCGTTCCATGGCATCGTTGATCTTGTAGCCCTCTTGTTCCTCGATTTCATCGTCGATGGCCTTAAGCCTCTCTTCAAAAACTTTGGTGCCAAGGACAATTACGTCTTCACGCGCTCTGCTGTTGTTCTTGCGCTCGTATTCGGTGTTGTCCCCGTCGATGGGGAGGATGACATGCCGGGCGGTGACAAGGTAGATGTCCTTGTCATCGCCGCCAGCGCTGAGGTAAAAGCCACCAGTTCCCTTGGACAAAGGCCTGTTCTTAGTAGAAATTGGGATCCCGAGTGTCGCAGTGAATGGGTCTCGTGCACTGAACGTCGGATCAGATGGGGAGACTGGATCAAGGAACAGGCTATCGCCAGACAGTCTCATAACGCGAGACTCCCGGATTTCGACATGGTAGTCGCGGATGCCGTAACTGTCAATGATCGGGCGGCAGTTGAAGGCGACGACGCAGCCCTCCTCGAAACTAAGTGACCCTAACTCGACCCCAACCCAGACAATGGCCGGGCCAGAGGACTCTCCAGCATTGACAATCCGTAGTGCATCAAGGCTTGTCCAATTGACGCGCATTATGTTCAGCTCACGGCAAAGGCTATCGGCTAAACCGTCATCCCAGGCTTTAGCGAGGGGGTGGTTGCCCAGCACCCTAATCTCTTTGAGGACAGTATAGGCCTCGGGACCAGTAGGATCTTCGAAGGGGCCGGGTCTGGTGGTAGCGATGAGGGGTGGTTCTGAGGGCAAGCCCTTGTAGTAGGTCTTAGACACAGCCTCAGTCACCACATATGGGGGGGTGGGGACGGGGTCCGATGGAGCGAGACATTCAGTGGCAGACTGAAGGTTGCCGAAAGGCTGAACATCAGACGAAGCGGTGGCTGTGGCTGTGGGAGAGGGGGGCTGCAGTGCCTCATCCTCCTCGCCTTCATGCAGATAGAAATACGGCGGCTGCGCGGGGTCAACTTGATGGGAAGGAGTGGACGTGGACTGGATCTGAGAAGGCCCGGGAGCATCCTTTCGAGCTTGCTGCACCATCCCCCTAAGAGAGGACGAATCCCTTCTGATATGGTGAGTACTCTGGAGATGATACTTCATTCTTCGCGTTCCAACGAGTATCAAGTCACATTCAAGTTGAGGACATTTTCTCGGCTCAGAATGAACATCGTCTAAATGACGAGTGACGGCACTCTGCGAGTGAAATCCTCTGTGGCATAACCCACAATTGTAGGACTTTGCTGTCCAGATACTGTGAGCCGAAGCTGCGGATTGAGATTGCGAGGATTCACTCTGCTGTACTGGTGGAATTATGGGGCCATGATCACCCAAGGTGGGGACATCGTCTTCGGAGTCCCAGTCAAGGGCAGTGTTGTCTTCTATAGTTCATGAGGTCAGAATGAAAGAGGAATGATCGTTTGAGGCCGTCGAATGCTGCTTACCAGAGGTATCCATCGAGAGGGTATCATCATTCAAAGATGGAGTATCCATTTGTTGCAGATGTCCGGAGGATGATGACCGGTGGTGTGGGGCTTCAACCGGCGGGGAGTATGGTACGCTCTGAGGTTGCTCGGGCAAGTGGGCGTCAAGGATTGTGCCAGTGGGACACACAGCTTGCGTGCTGGCAGTGAGTTGAGGTAATAGTGGAAGTATATGACAAGATGAAGACGGCGGCACTACTGCGATAAGAACACGCTAATACTAGTAACTGGAATCGGAAGGAGCCTGCGCCTCAGCTTTTATCTACTACAGGCAAGACCTATGTTAGATAAGAATGTAAGAAGGTTTTGTTTGTATCGTACATGGAAAGGAAGGACAAAGAATGTGTCAAAAGAAGACATGCAGAGCCACCTCATGGAGTTCGTACTAGTACTCAATGTTCAAAGAGCGAACAAAGACATTTGACCCAGCTCTCCACTCTTTCATTTCCTTAAAAAGAAGCCATGACAAATCGTATCTCCATAAAACGAAGGTATTACAAATCTTATGCACTTATCATGCCACATGCATGTGTTGTTTATTCTTGTTGGCACGATATTGATTTTTGTGCCTCATCTTTTTCTGCTCGCAACAGCCAATCAGAGCCTGAGATATGGCGTGTGACATTGCGTGACTGATCCGGGGGATCCGATAGGGTATAGTTACGGGAAAAAAGCCCCGGGCCGGTAAGTTACCGGTAAGCTACCTGTGTAATTGTCAAATGTTGGCTGTGTTGATTAGCAAATATGATAAACTTTTACTGGAATTAATTAATTGACTGAATATTGTTTTAAGGGTGGTGCCGGGCAAAATGGGGGTAGCTCTGTCCCGGGACCGGCCCCGGGGATAGTCAGCGGTAACAAAAAAAATGATATCATACCACGTGATGGTAACGGTCACAGATACGTTCCCACGCGTCGGAGAACCCCGATATCACGCACTCATGAATGTGACTGTCACCGTGACGTCCTGACGTGCCCTCCTCCTTAGTTAGTTAGTCCCTCCCGCCCCCGTACATTACCAATTATGGCTGGTATAATTCGTTGTTAGGAATATGATAGATTCACGGCGATGTTAAAAAAAAATTGTCCCTGGACGGAGCACGAAGGAATGAAATCTTGTTTGCAATGCAAGCCATTAACCTGGTAGTTGGTGCTCTGCAGAACAGATTGAAATTCATCTATTCACGACACGCATAAATAGGTGCTCATTCAACAACATCGATAGGCAATGCCTGTACCGCCTCTAAGCCCTCTCTCACCTCTCAGCGTACTCTCTTCTTCACCTGTTACTCCCGCTATGTCAAACGCTGGCACGCCCAACACACCCCAGACTCCCTCTCGCAAGGTGTATAACCCTATCTTCAAGGAGTTGAAGAGGAGTCTTTGCAATGCAACGTTCATCGGGTCATTTGTGGGTGAAGGCCTTCCGCTGAAGCCAGTCCCATAGTAAGTCCAAGTTATCTTCCTACATGTGCATATGTACTTACACTTCAATACTACAGCCCTGAGGAGCCCAGTGGCGAGCGCGTCGCTGTGCATGATCTCAGCGCATACCACCAGAGGCGTTGTTGGGATATGCCGATGTGCTTCTGTGGGCTTCTCACTGGTAAAGACCATCCTGCCCGGTTTCATGTGCCGAAGTCTCTTCAGAGCCCCAACTACGGACGCCCTAGCATTATGTGTTCTACCTCGAGCTGCTCATACTGGGGTGAGCTATTGTACAAGCCATTTGACCACTTCACTTACATTCTTTCCCAACAGTTGACTTGGAGAAGTTCATATTAGCGAATCCTAACACGCCGCGATGCATCTATCCTCTTCGAGATGGTAAGTACAATCATCACAAATTAAGTATCTCACCAGATGATGCCTTTAGGGCTACGCTTGACTGCAAAGCAACTGTTGGGCTCACCTGATCCAGATGGGGAAGATCCCTACCCATGCGAAACACCTAGAAAGAATGGTCAGTGACAATTATACTTACAGTGGATCATCTCTAATCACACCCGTGCAGCTACTCACCTCGAGACTAAGGAGGAGGAAACGACGCCAACGATAACCAGTTCTCAGCTGCCCCAGGTCGAGGCTGAGGTGCTGCGACCATCTCAGGCCGGGTCTAGTTCCTACTCTGCGATCGGAAGGTCTGACATGGAGCTGTTGGACTATGGGACACAGGCACGAAATTGTGAGTCCAAATTAATGAACAGAAACATCGAGAGTGCTTACAGTAGTATGCCCCAACAGTTCCCATCCCAGATGTCTTCACCACTACGAACTCTTTGCAACAGAATCTCGAAGCTGCGTTGAGGCCTGTAGATGTTGACAGCGCCCGGGCATTGCTCCTGACGATCTTCGACCCCACCTGCCCAGGCATTTCGATCACAGAGTTTCTGCGTGTCGTCAGTCAGTGCCCTGTTTGCCACTTGTTGACATCGTCCAGTTTGATACACGCGCATCATTGCCCATCTCCCAGTGGGTCCGGTGAGCCCCAGGACACCAAGCGAGGTGGGGCCCAATACAACACCCGTAAACGCCGTATCATAGCAGTCCCGTCGTCAAGTGCCATTGGTATGGCACAACGAAACGATACTGGAGGCAGCCAAAATAAACGGAGAGCGTTAACCCGAGATCCCACAGTCTTCATGTCTTCCGAGACAAAACCCGTATGCGAAACCTCACCAGAGCCGGTAGTCGTAATCGAGATCTCTTCAGATGAGGATTAGTGACCCTGAGATCAGTGTTATACCAGCGCTGTACTTAGCAAACAAAGTCTCGCACGATACCTAAATTAATTATATCAGTGTTGGTCCATACAAATATGCGAAATGAAACATACCTTTGTTTGTAGTGTTTCCTGCCTGCACGCCATCGGGACTTAAGTGGCGTGAATAGACAGTAAAGTGGCGAGTACCATGAGAGCCCACATCAAACAGCACAAATCAAATGGATTGAGTAGAAAGCAAAAACGTCCAATTAGAAACAAAACATGCGTTTCAAAGTATGCAGCGAATCAAAAAGGTCCAAAAGGTCCTGTCGCAAATTTCTTTCTGTGCCTCGAGCAACAGGGCCCAGCAAGTATAGGGGGATGTAATAGGAAGGAAGGGTAGTAGCCGAGACGCGTAATAAATGTGTGGATGAAAAAGTGAGGAGATGCACTGCGAGCTTGTAAAAGTCCTTCTGTGAAAGTTTGTTGATACCCATGGTCCTGACGTCCGTAAAACTACCCCAATCCCACGCATCAAACCCATCCCATTCCATTACCACTTCCCTCAGGCAGCGCAGCCAAGTTCTCCATGCCGTCTTATCCTCAAAGAAGCCCGACTTGACGCCGCCATTCCGGATTGGGCCCCACATGTCGGTCATGCCGTCGACGGAAGACAATCGCCCCCCATAATCCCATCGCTTTGCTTGATCCAGTGGAAACTGGAGGCGATCCATTTCCCTGATCTCTTCCAGCGCATGATTCAAGTTGAGATGGTAGAGGATAGTCTGACGGACATCGACGTCATCCGCAGTATCCATCTCAACTTCACAGTTGCAAGCGAGAAGTGAAGTGGGATCGGCCCCATGTTCAGTAATGGCGGTATTCGTTGTCTCAGTAAAACACAGGGGCCCGCTGTAGATCCAGAACTTGGTGGGGTCGTAACTTGATGTACGCGAGGGGTCATTGGAATCTGGCTTGGGCCACATGGACTTCCAATAGGTGTGACCTAAAATGGACCTCCACTCCGCCGTAGTAAGGCCAGGGAGTCCATCTACTGTACGCATTGAAAGTTCACGGCGCAGAAGGAGATAGTGGTAGTAGAATGTCCGCTGGTTCTCTTCCTTAGCACCCCAAAAGAGGTGGAGTGGCGGGAATGCAAAGCGGCGTGGTGACTGTGCCTGGGCCATATTTAAGGGATTGACATAAAACATGGCTCGATCCCATATCTCCTGTCGTTTGGGGAACCAGACCGGCGCAGAATCTACAACCTTGCTGCGGCGCAGCTCCAGGTTGTTGGATGAGTGGGGTTGAGCAGCTTGCCACATTTTAGCCCGCTTTGCGCTCCGGCCGTCTATGAGAAAGACATAAGTGTGAGCAGCAGGTGATGAAGCGATACAAACTAACCTTCATCATGGTGCTGATTTTCCACTTTCTCCAAGCGTCGCTTGTGGCCCTCCGTCGGGTTGAAGGGGTCCAAGCGATCAGCATATCCCCGAGCAGCGGTCTCAAATTCAGCAAGACTATTTTCCACGTGCGGGGGATAGTACCAGTGTGGGAGGGAGTGGAGCAGTGGTCGAAGCGTCATCGGTTCTGTCTTTGACAGGGAGCGGGGTGACAGTTGAATCCGCTTCCGAGGATCCAAAGAGTAGGTGGCAGAGGGGATGAGGAGGAAGGAAGCAACAGACCACTGCACATGCCTAGCATAACGTTCTTCGTCATAGAATATTGCACCCCGCGTGGGTGCACGAAAAGGGGGTCTAGATTCTTCTGCCTTGAAGTCCACCCACCAATCGGCAAAGGCGAAGAGTTCGATGAGAGAACGCTGGGCATTCCTGAAGACTTCCACAAAGTCTCGCCAAGCGTCAAATTCGCGTTCGAGACGATCGACGACCTCAAAGGCCCGGGCGTAAGCTTTTCGTGGATGCTGGACAGATGAGAGGCAAGGGGAAGATCTAATTTCATGGAATGGCATCTCTACCGCCGCCTTGGCACCTTCCAACTTGGCTCTGAGGTCATCCAGCACCTCAGGCTGAACGAGATGAGTGTTGGTTTTCGATACGTGAGGCCTCCACATCTTCTTGTCCACCGCACAACGAAGGATGTCACGGGGGGGGGTTGCGAGGGGGGAGCCGAATCCATGGGAGATAAGGAAATTCAGGGTGAAAAGGCTGCGGGTAGAGCGTCCATTCATGCTCGGCCCACAAGCCATCCACCCTGACAACAGGAGCGGTCCGCGGCGGGGGAGAGGGGATGGAGTCAACGTTGGCGGCCAGCATGACATGGCCCGGACGCCAGTCATCGGCAGAAGCCCAGAACTCGTAGGGTACAGACGGGGGTTGAGGAGAAGACATGAGAATACTGCTCTTGGTTTCAGCCTAGCGATCGCACAAAGTGTCGACGAACACATACCGTGAAATAATATATGCAGTTGTAGCGAGGAAAATTTTGACGTGGTGAAGATACTACTTTGCTTTCAGCCTAGCAGTCGCACAAAGCATTCACGAACACTTACCGTGAAAAAAAAAAAGGCAGTCGTAGCAAGGAAATTTTTGACGCAGTGCAGGACCCGAGGGGGAAGATCGAAGGACTTGGAGACGCAAGACGGAAAGAGGGGGTGCAACAAATGATCCACCCCGAAGTCACCAGACAACGTGTCAAGGCAACTCAAGAGTAGTCCCGTGCGGACTGTGTGAACCGTGAGACGTGTTGAAGACTTGAAGACGCAGGACGGAAAGAGGGGGTGCAACAAATGATCCACCCCGAAGTCACCAGACAACGTGTCAAGGCAACTCGAGAGCAGTTCCGTGCGGACTGTGTGAACCGTGAGATGTGTCGAAATTGCAAGTGTTACGGAGAGGGGCAGGGTGACGTGAATTATGAAATGAAGGACAACTTGAAGTCGAAGAGTTGCAGGTGCGGGAGGAGGAAAAGGGATTGAAATGACGATGTGAAGTGTTGTACGACTTAACGTTTGAAATTTTGAACGTCTGAACATTCGAACATTCGAACATTCGAACTCCGCTTGAGCCGCGACCGTGAGATAGCTGGGGCAATGTTATCCACGCTATGACGGAACTAATATTATCCACGCTATGACGGAACTTCTCGCCTTCATGTCTATCTCTTCACTTAGTCGGAGTCTACGATGTCCTTCCGCACAGCTTCCATCTCGAGCAGTCACGACTCGTTGTCAGACTGCCTCGGGTGGAAAGCCTGTTGCACCCCCTCCCCTAGCTGGAAGCCTCGACGATGCACACACAAGTTCCCGCTCACTTGGCCACGTTCGCACAGCGCCTATTCCGAGCAATCTTGGCGAGTTGTCTGATTGTCTTGAATAGAATGTCTGTTGCACCCCACCTCCCTACCCCTATCCCCGGACGCCTCGAGGACAGCAGGACAAGTCACACTTCCCACGTCTGCACGGCGCCATCTGAGGGCAGCCTCGACACATTGTCTGGCTGTCTAGGAGGGATGTCTGTTGCCCACTCCCTCTCTCCTTCGCGGTCTCTCTACATTTCGGACAAGTATCAAAAGAAACCTTTTCTGGGTATATTTGCGGTATGTATTCCTCCTTCCTCCTCCTCCTCCTCCTCCTCCTCCTCCGTATCGCATAACCCTTTGATCATTTCAGAACGTCTTGCGTGACTTTTTGCGTATTTGCTTGACCTCTGGGGAAGGGGGGAGTGGCCTGATTTTCCTTTGTGGGGTTGTGACGCGCTGGACCTCTTTTGTTTCAGGGTTTCGGGTATCGTAAGTCTCCGTTTCGACTTTCTGTTGAGACTTGATCTTGAGTTGATTGTGCACCTTTTGCATGATCGTTTCAAGGGTTTGAACGTCGTCTGTCCTCTCGATTGTCGCCAATTCACAGATATTCGTGTGGATGTCGTACAACCTCGGGATAACGGCTTTGATATCGAACGCGAGGCGCTGATTGAGTTGGGTAGTAACGCCAAGTATATTGCTTCTTTGCTAATCCATCTTTAGAATCAGTTCAACCCTGGTAAGATCGGGGAGGACTACCTGTGACATATCATCATCGTGGCACGCATCATCGCCACTCTCGGCGTCGTCCTGTGGGCCATCAACATCGGAGTCCGTATCGACCGAGCGCATTTGAGCCGCAATCTCAAATTCCGAGTTCAGGAGGGTTGGTACGTTCCCAAATTCCATTTCTAGCGGTATTTCCGGGAGGGCTGATGGTACCATAGTAGGTGGTGGCGTTGGGTTTGCATAGCCGTTGGGATATAGGCTCATAGAAACAGGTTGAGTAGGTGGATCAACTCGGTCTTCGAGGACAGCGTGCTTATCCTGTGCCTCCCGCAGAGATGCAGGAAATTTGTCAACGCAGGTTACCTGTCGTATCTCCATCTGATAGCGGACATGTCGTCGCAGTGCCCGCAGGTGCTTGCATGCTCCCCCACGCTTCAGCCAGTCAGGGCAGGTACACGTGGCGGTGCCCTCTAAATTGTAGGTGAGCCAATACCGCTCATGTGATGGATCATCAGGATTGCTTGATGATGTTGCGCAGGTTGCCCAGACCTCGGTTGGGTGGCTACTAGGAATTATCAAGAGTTGCCTTCCTTGAAGGATCCCGGTGGCCAGACCATCTCGGCGAATGTCCTCTTCAAACCACAAAAATGGCGCTGATGTGTTGTTGGTGAGCGTCCCCCCAGACTCACACTTCCTCGACGGCATTACACCCCCGGCGGCGGTGGCAAATCGAGCAGCTTTCCATGCATCTGCATTATCTCGTTGACGGACCTGAGCGTATAGATAGGGTAGGATGTGTCGGACAAGATGAAAAACCAGGACGTCGAACCGAAGCCGGTTTCCGGAGTGCTGCCATTGAGGCAAGTACTTCTTCTTGATTATCCTATTGAGAACCTCTAGGTGATTTGTCGTCGGGAGCACTCCCTCGACGGGGATTCCAAGGCGTGATGCCGCTTTGATTCGTCCATGGAGCGACCAGGACTGCCATAGCTCCTCTTTCATCCAGTAATTGCACAGATACGTCAGGTATGTCATACTTCCATTAATGGTTATCATGCTACTGTCATCAACCACTAGGCTGAGCAAGTGGCTGCGTTCTGTGTGGATGAGCGACATGGCACTTTGATAAGTGGTGCTGCGTAGTAAACTTATGTTAAGGTAAGTGTTATGGCTATCCGCATATGCCCATGAGAAAGACCTGACTTACGACAACTCTAGACTCCGCAGGCGCTCAATAACATGCGCACTCAGGGAACTGTCCCTCTTCAGCATAGCTTGCCGCTTGTTAGACCAACATTGCCGCATGTGGAACTTGCACAGCAAGAGCACTATGGAAGGCCAGGTGTATGTCAAAGCGCCTCGCTCCTTGACATCAGTGTCTGTGATGGCCACTCGTGGCTCAAACACGCGGTTCCTAGCTGACTCACGGGAAGACAGCCAATCTTTCCAGGTTTTGAGAAGGTGAGTGAGAACTTGCATGTCGTATCCGGCATGAGTTGCAAGGACCCCCGCAGGCGCAGAAAACAGAAACATCGCGACGGGTAAGCCTTTCCCCTGGTGATCTAACCCCATTGCGATCCAAAGTAGCAGTCTTGATGAGGAGACACCAAATGTACCATCGAGGATGAGCTGTGAGTCGTGGACATAGGACCACGCTGCGTCCTCCATCTCCTTTGTTGATATAAACACTTCAAATCGATCGCTGTGCTGGACTCTTGCGCTGTAGTGGAATACAGATTTAGCAATGTCTTTATTGAAGTCAGGAGAGTGGGGATTCATCCAGTTATGAACGTTATCTTCTGCGTGCTTCATGATATTGATCCCTTGAGATCTATAATGCAGGACATATAGATGTCGGAAATCTGTTTTTTGGAGGTTAAATCGATAGTTTGCCTGGGATGGGTGAGTTGATTGCTGATCGCGATACTCTTGCTGATGGCACATGTCTAGGTTTCGTCTTTGAATGGCGGTGATACTGCAATCAAGATATAATGAGCTTATCTCGATGCAATTGTATTTGGTACGTACTTGGCTCCTTCCTTCAGTTGTTCTAATGCAACTTCGAAAACATGAGGATGTAGTGGTACGGGTGGCAGTCGCTTCATTATGCCAGTTTGGCATCCGAGATTATGCTCGAAGTAGCCGATAATGCGACCTATCCGACCCGATGATATCTCATATGTGACGTCGGCGTGAGCCAAGCATCCGGTGAAGTCGTATGGTGCACATCGTGTCGTTGTGAGTTGATGTGATTTCTTTTGTTTAGCTTCCTGACGAGCTTCAGTGTTGTACCCACAACTGCTATAGGGGGACAATTGATGATGTTCCATTAATTATGCAAGTGCGTAAATAAAGTACCATTGGAATAGTATGCGCGCAGCTTTGCCCTTCTTTGATTCCCAATTTAATGACCAGACTTTCATCCAGTGTCGCTCAAGCTGCTTCAAACTCCCTTCATCAAGGCCATTACGGGAAAGTAGGTCATTTGCTGATGTTTGTGAAGTAGTGCAGTCCGAGAATGTCTGACGGATGACCAGCCCTTCATCGTGAAGTCTTTGTATCGCTTGGGCTTGTGTCGCATTACACCAAAGACTCTGAATGGATACCTACATGTGTATAGCCGTGTAAGAACCATTTGTCATGTATACGCGTTATTATGACACACCTTGACATTATCACGCCATGAATCCCCTATAATGGGCTGAGTGTCTGGCATGATGGCTACGAGGGTAGGGGGGACTTCACACAGGTGAGATAACGTAGACATGGGACGGCAAAAGGGTTGGCCAGGGGTCAAGGGCCTGGATTGCGTGAAAAAATGGCTAACGGAATAATGCATGAAATATCCCGATCCCCGACAGAATGGATTAACTTGGCAATGATACACGGCAGTTGGACAAAGCCAAGGCTACCTGCCCTTAAGCACCCATGTGGTTGCTGCTGCACAAACGCCGTCATCGCCATAGAGGCATTTATTTAGTGTCAGCATTGAAGTCGGAAGCTGCTTGATGTGTACTCATCCGCTACACCCACATGTTCTAAATGTCAAAATATGACATGCCCGGTTGCTAAACACTTTGTAAATACGATAGAGAATGTAGATATTTCAATTTTCTTTCCTCAGATCGCGCCCCAACTCCCGACATCTGTCCTATTTTGGGTGGCGGCGGGAGGCGCTTTTCGCAAGCGTTACATGGAGTGACCCATACGTAAGCTTTCCTTTCTTGGTCTGTGGGCGCTTGGTGTGACGGTGTGATCTTATATAAGCTTTCCTCATTTGGTAACAGTTTTTGTTACCGCTGACCATCCCGGCCCCGGACAGTCTATCAACGTTCATGTGACACACGTGACTTGGGTAAGTTACCATCAATTCTCTACCGGTACAGTAAGTTACCTGTTAATTACCGGTGAAAAACCACTTCGGGGAAAAACCCCCAGTTTTTCCCACAACACAAGGGGAGGGTTAGTAATACCGGCCTCATCACGTGTGTGAGACGGGCAGTTGCCGGTGTGAGAGTGAGGCCAAGGACGGTTCGATCTGCCAGTGGCGAGTTGTGGAAAGCCTGCTGTGCCCAATTTGGCAACCTCGGGTGCCTTCCACTGCCCCCCACCAAGCGATAACTTCGGCTCCTCAGCGACTTGATGGTTTCATTTTCGGGATCTACGTTGTGGCGAAGGTATAGAGTGAAAGGTATGGATAAGGGAAGTACGCGAGTACGAAGGTGCGTACGAGTGGAGACTGAGGAACTTTTTCCCCAGCAGAATCGATTTCAGTTGGTACTCGAGGTACAATAGTAAAGGCGAAATCGAATGCTTTTCGAGGGCTATCGCGCGCAGTCAAAGGGATTGTATCGTAATAAGGACAATCGTAAGACAAAAGAATACCGATCTATCCAAAAGGCTATGCATAAGGTGAAAGAGGGTACAGAGCAGTTCGCGAATTTCGACACGATAGCACAAGTCCCTCTGCCACTCAGTCCCGCGGCGCGGCGCGGTTGCTCTGCTCCATACCCTTGGGATATGCAAACAAGGCAGTGGGCAGCTTCATAAGCAAGAACAAAAAGAAGAATACTAGGGACGTATATAATCACGCTTGTTATACCCATACCCCTCAGCGTTTTCTCCGCTGAGTCACTCTTAGGTTAGTTTCCGAGTCATTCGAATAGCAGCGTTTTCCCGGAGTCCCTTTCGGTGGATCAGGGTCGAGGTGGGCATACCTGAAGCGCTCGGTGTCGTGGAGGACTTTCATGATAAAGGAGATGGGGGTGACATAAGTCACATCGGAGGATTCAGTGCCGGAGCTGGCACCACCAATGATAATGCCACCGATACGGCCGAAGGCATCAGCGACACAAGAGCCTGAGTCCCCCCTGTCAGAGAATGCACCCGATTTGTTGTCAGTGGGAATAACTGGCCACTCCCTTGACACCCACTCCTGGCCAGACAAGTATGTACGAGTAAAGGAATCAACATTATTGGCTTTTCCAACAGTCGTACCAGTCTTTGCCCCATTCTTGAACACAACCAAGCACGGGTCGCTGTTGAGATCTAGCATCGGCGGATTAGTAAGGTACTTCTCGGGGACCGTGCCTTGTAATTTTACAAGGCGGTCGGGGGGGAATTTGAAGGAGGTGGGATTGGAGCCGCGCAAGTACACCTTCTCCATAAATTGCTGGCGTGTGTACTTATTGCCAATGTTGATGCTGTTGCCACGGTAGTTGTTTTTGTCCAGTTTGCCCGTGTCAACCTTGATGACAGCGAGGTCCAGAGTAAATTTACCGGGTTCAGTGGAGAAGCCAATGGGAGGAGCCCAGACAAGCTCCCCGAAGACACGCTTCTCCTCCGCCCCCCAGTGCGTGGCAATGTTGCGACGCAAAAGTTTAAGTGCTTTCACTGCCTCGTTCGCCTTCTGCAAAGCCTGGCCCGCCTCCTTGCGCTCCGTGACAGACTCGGGGTCGTCTGCATCGTTAACCAATGCAAGTCGTTCCATGGCATCGGTGATCACGTAGCACTCTTGGGCCTTAATGTCATGGTCGATGGCATCAAGCCACTCTTTGAAACCTTCAGTGCCAAGGACAATCATGTCTTCACGCGCTCTACTGTTGTTCTTGCGCTCGTATTCGGTGTTGTCCCCGTCTATGGGGAGGATGACATGCCGGGCGGTGACAAGGTAGATGTCCTTGTCATCGCCGCCAGCGCTGAGGTAAAAGCCACCAGTTCCCTCGGACGAAGGCCTGTTCTTAGTAGAAATTGGGATCCCGAGTGTCGCAGTGAATGGGTCTCGTGCACTGAACGTCGGATCAGATAGGGGTACTGGATCAAGGAACAGGCTATCGCCAGACAGTCTCATAACGCGAGACTCCCGGATTTCGACATGGTAGTCGCGGATGCCGTAACTGTCAATGATCGGGCGGCAGTTGAAGGCGACGACGCAGCCCTCCTCGAAACTAAGTGACCCTAACTCGACCCCAACCCAGACAATGGCCGGGCCAGAGGACTCTCCAGCATTGACAATCCGTAGTGCATCAAGGCTTGTCCAATAGACGCGCATTTTGTTCAGCTCACGGCAAAGGCTTTCGGCTAAACCGTCGTCCCAGGCTTTAGCGAGGGAGTGGTTACCCAGCACCCTAATCTCTTTGAGGACAGTATAGGCCTCGGGACCAGTAGGATCTTCGAAGGGGCCGGGTCTGGTGGTAGCGATGAGGGGTGGTTTGGAGGGCAAGCCCTTGTAGTAGACCTTAGACATAGCCTCAGTCACCACAAATGGGGGGGTGGGGATGGGGTCCGACGCAGCGAGACATTCAGTGGCAGACTCGCCGAAAGACTGCACACCAGACGAAGCGGTGGCTGTGGCTGTGGGAGAGGGGGGCTGCAACGCCTCTTCCTCCTCGCCTTTATGCGGACCAAAATCCGGCGGCTGCCAGTGTGTGTAGTCAACTTGATGGGAAGAAGTGGACGTGTACTGGATCTGAGAAGGCCCGGGAGAATCCTTTGAAGTTTGCTGCAGCAGAAAAGACGACGGATCCGTGACATCGTGATCACACCGGAGATGACGCGTGAGACTTCGCCGTCCTTTGAGCGCCTTGATACATCCAGGTTGAGGGCACAGTTCCTGCCCAGAATGTATATCATCCATATGACGATTGAGTACATTGCTTGCGGAGAATCCTTTGCCGCATATCTTGCACGTGTTGCTCATTGATGATGCTGCCCAGATACTGTGAGCCTGAGCTGCGGGCTGAGATTGCGAGGGCTCACTTTTCCTTTCACTTTCACTTTTCTGTACTGGCGGGTTTGTGGGACTACGATCTTGACTAATATAAGTACCATCGACCAGTGCGGACGACAACGTTGTACTGTTGATGTCGCGTGTCAATTCCAGGCTTCCAGCCAAGGAGGGGGAATTGTCTTCGTCATATGAGTTGATGAGGTCAGAGTTAAAGAAGAATCATGGTTTGGAACTGTCAAAAAGCTGCTTACCTGAGAAACTCGGGAAGATTTGATCGTCATTCAAAAATGGACCGAAGGGTGGTGGTATGAAGAGGGATGATGAAGATGGGTACGGGAAGCTCTCAGGTTGCTCATGCAAGTAGGTGTCAAAGGTTGGGCAGGGATCATTATCGATCTCGGCCGACGATGTTGCTGTCCCATCGTACGCGGTGAGCACCCCAAAATCGTATTCGCCATGTCCTTCGGAGTGCTTACCAGAGGTATCCATCGAGAGGGTATTGTCATTCAAAGATAGAGTATCCACTTGTTGCAGATGTCCGGAGGATGATGATGACCGGTGGCGTGGGGCTGGGGCTTCAACTGGCGGGGAGTATGGTACGCTCTGAGGTTGCTCGCGCAAGTGGGCGTCTACCAGTGGGATACACAGCTTGCGTGCTGGCAGTGAGTTGAGGTAATAGTGGAAGACTGCGATAAGCCCAAGAGAACGCGTTGAACACGCTAGGGAAGATCACGTAATACTAGTAACTGGCTCCTTTGAATCGGAAGGAGCGATGATAATCGAGTCGCGCCTCAGCTCTTATCTACTACAGGTAAAACCTATGTTAGATAAGAATGTAAGAAGGTTTTTTTTGTATCGTACATGGAAAGGAAGAGCAAAGGATGTGTCAAAAGAAGATATGTAGAGCCTCCTCATGGTATTCGTACTAGTTACTCAATATTCAAAGAGGGAACAAAGACCTGGGCACTGTTGGGCATCTTGACTTTCTGTGTAATCTAATGTTATAGACGCATATACGAACGTCAAGGGCATCGCGCGCAGAGCCCACGGCGGAATGCTTATGAGATACATCTCCGCTCTTCACAGCTTCATACTTCCCTCGTAGCAAGTATCTTGTGCACCCACAGTGGGTTGTGTCCCAGGGCAAAGGGTAGCCTTTATAGGAACAATCACCTACCCTTGTACAGTATATGGCTTTGTGCGTGCCAAGCTGAGCGTTCGAAGAGCGGTACGTGCCAACTTGCCAGTGTGCATTACATGTAACATAACCTTGTCGCGCAACCATGTCGGTCACTCGCAATAGCCATGAACAACTCGAATTGTTCACCACGACGTATTCGATAGACCGGAGGCCGGTGGCGCCCACCACCACATCGCTACCCACCCGTAACATAGAACTCCCAGTGCAGTGACCCGTAGCCTCAGCCTCTTGCCCTCCCTCTAATACAGCCCATGCCTCGGAGCTCCGATATGTTCAAAGCCGGCTTGGGTGCTACTTTGTCGATCACAACGTGCGTTCGCAACATCGCTTGCACACACATCCCCGCTCTTGCTATCGCCTCCCACACTCCTGCTCCCGCACAAGCAACCGAGGACGGTTGGAAAGAGCGTAGCACGCCCCAATGGTTTTTCACATTTCGCCGAATGCGACACCCCAGACACACCTCGGAATCGGCATTCGTAGCGACGACTACTGCACTGGTGGGCCATTACGGTCTCGACACGAGATGCGGATGACTTTTTCCGTGATGGATCTACTTGGATGAGAGCTATACCCTAAGTGCGTTTTTTTGATAAATATAAGCCTGTTCGACTGGTATCCCCGTTGTACATGACTGAGTCAGCTTTATGGTGCAGCATATCCTGCTACGCCGCAGCCAACTCGACTGTGCTGAACCGCGCCTCAGATTGCGTTGTCGGGTCAGTTTCGCCCATGGCCTTCCTCATACTTTTGTTCTACCCCCATCTAGCAGGTTCGGCCCTATTCTTCCAAGTTCCAATTCCTCTCGATGTCCACCATGTAGACCTGTGATCGTTGCCCACGACGTATGCTCTGCGCCGCGGAGCAATCCACTCCCGCTCCGAGTTCTGGCGCCCTTTCGTCATCGCATATACGAGAAGATGATAACCTCATCGATTCGATGCCTCGTCCAAGCGTGTGCCAGATATTCGAGTACTACTGCATTGGAGTCATCCCCAGAATCGAAATATTGAGAACCAGGATAAAAAAAATCAACGTTGATTCATCGAAAGAGGGTAACCGCGAGGAGATACATTGAGTGTCTGTACGCGACGCTCAGCAATCATATCACGACTATTCTTGACGCAGTCGGTACCACCAAGTTTGGGTGGTTGCCGTTTAAATTACCAACCACATCGCTGAAATAAAGTAACGACACCTTATATACCTTTTCACGTCCACGAGTTTAAGCATTATTGAGCTGGATGATAAGAGGGCGTGGTTAATCAGACTCCCACGTGATCAACCCATTTGAGCGCTGTTTTGTTGGGGAGCCGAGGCAACAATAACCCTGTCTTGCGCTTTTTCTCTCACCCTATACTCTTCGACTTAATAGAAAGGAATCCGGAGGCTAGTATCGCGGAGAGCGCTAGCATAGGTACGTTACTTGCTCAACTTATCCCCTCCGAGTCAGCTCCATCTCGTCACCGTGTACAGGCCGATGACCCTACACAAATTGAAACGTCGTTCAAAACAGCGTTTTTAACGATTTTCTGGCCTTTCGAGCAGCAAGCCTTTTCATGTTACTGATAGGGCCAATCCTTGGATACGGTTCTTTACCGTCCAAAAATGAGGGCTTGCATCACGCACAAAGCCATATACAGGGGTAGGTGTTTTTCCTATAAAAGGCTACCCTTTGCCCTAACTTGTCCCGGGACACAGCCCCTGTGGATGAAAACAAGGGAAGTATGTGAAACTGTGAAGAGCGGAGGTGTGTCTCGTGAAGTAGCATTGCGAATGGTCCGCGTGCTCTCCGCACAGCCCAAACGATGCCCTTCAGTTCGTGTATGCGTCTAAACCAAGTACGAACGCCTTGATCTATCAGGTGTCACTCAACCGCGCTAGAGAGATCACACCCATGCTCGACAACCTCGAATCTTTTCGAGCTGGCACCATCCTGGCTAGGGTATGCGAACCTCACGCCGCTGAGGGCTAGCTTAAAGATTTGCGACAGTTCGGCTGTGAACGCTTGTGAAGCGATCACGCGATGGGCAGGAAGTGAGCTCGGCCCGAAGGAAAAGAGGATGCCTCACACTGATTGTCCCTAGACTATTTACTACGAGTCCGTTGGCAATTGTGAGGTTTCTAATCGAGCTATTATGAAGTCGGTAGCCATGCACGGAATGGTAAATGTATAGAGAGATCGAAAAAGTGAGACTGTGACAACGGTGTCCCGTCGCAGCTGATGCCCGGCGAAGGCACGCTCGGTCGATAAGTGAGGAGACGCTGTTGTATACATGGTTCCAAGTAAGGCTAACTAAAAAACGTGTCAGTTCATGAAGCACAAGGGGCAAATGGGGCGCGACCATTCATCCACGCCAGCGGTGTGCTGCCTCCCTCGGCGCAGCGATCAGTTGCCTGTCCTTGGGCCCCTCCTCCTCACCCATCCCTTCAAGTGTTCCAGCAAATGGGTGGAAGTGCGCTCGCTCTGTGGCTGATTGAGAGCCCTCTACGGCCGATAAGCGTATTCGGTTTTCTGAAAAACGTGCGATACAATTCCGCAGCGTGATGATCTATAGTTACACATACAAATTATTGTTCAGGGTGCGTCACTAGGTGCCAGGTGCCAGTTGTAGATCAGTAGATCCAAGGTCCCAGGTCCCATTCAATGTCGAAGGGGGCCACTGGCCCCAGTGCCAGCGCCAGCGCCACATATCGAAGATAAGTTGGGTGGCGCTACACGTGCCAGAGGAGCACTACAGTACATGTGGACAACGCGTGTAAATTGGTTTCGGCGCGCCCGCTTTTAGAGTAAAGTGAAACCAAAAGTGGGACTGAACCGTTTTTTACACCCTACGTAGAGCGGGGTCTATTGGGGCGGACCACGACGAGATATCACTGATCACTTTCAAGAATACGTTCCCTATCGTTTGTTACCGTCAACTTGAACTAGTCCGCACAGCCCGTGCTGCTCGCTCTCCGCCGATGTAGAGAGCTCCGCCGGTCCCAACGTACCCAGGATGTCAGTTCATGTCGAGCCGTCGTGTACATGAGATGTGCATAAAAATACATGCAGAGTCAATGTGTCTCTGCGTATTGATTAAGGTATGATGGAGATGGCATGCGTGTGTGCGTGCATTTGCCAGTTTCCCTCAGGAGGTGATCTAACTTGGCACAATGGCTTCCGGTTCCACCGAGCCGCGCACGATCTCGGCACGCTCCCACACGCCGAACTGGCCGAACCCGGGGAGAGGAGGGGGGGGAAACGGGAAGCGCGGGCTTCTTTTCCTTTCCTAGTTCCAAATGTTTAATTACCAATCATTTATTTCAATCGAATCCTCTCCAAACGGCCTGCTAGGTCCTAGGTATGACCTCCAGTATAGTCTCCATGGTAGAAGACTGTCGGGGTTAGATATCGGATTGTGCCTGGAGCCACGAGCACCTTCCCACGCTCGATGACGCTCGGGGGCCAGTGACCTCTGGCGTCTGTTCCCGCTGGCACAGGCACCTTTACAGTGGTGCCCCCGCCCGAACATACTATATATACATAGTTTTCTCCCCCACTTGCTTCTAGCTCTGACACTCCTCACAATAGTACCATAAGCTTCAAGTTTCGTTTCCATACCACACTAAGGCTGGTACAGGCATGCTCAAGGCTTGCGAACTAGCTACTTTCTACGGGATATCCCGGAAACAAACATTGGGTATGTTTCATAAACGTAGTTAACGTTCGAGACTGATCACAGACTAGATGCATCTGGGTCGTTTACAACAAAAGTTAAATTCCCACTTGTGACGCCAGTTGCGTTCACTGTCACGTCCAGTACGTAAACGTCTTGCCATGCATCAAATGGCACCTGCGCTTCGGCACCTGATATATGGTATTAAAATCAGGAACCTCGCTCTGGGATTCGGGATTCGTCATCGGCACCTGGCACCCCCCTGCAGAACAATGATTAAATGGATAAGGTTAAACGCATCATAAGGCTTTGGCAATGCAGCGGCATCGCACACTTTTCCAATACTGTAAGGCAGCCACTTATCAAGCAGCCATTGAATGAGCGTACGTTCAGTTCACGCGTTTTCAGCCGAATTGTCGCAATGTGTTATCAAGAAGACTCATTTTGGGATGTTTGATCCACTTCTGGCACAGTCACCCTTCAACAGAAGCACGTTGCACGTCAAATAGCAGCGTCAAGAAACCTTGAACTAGCAACCTAGTGGTGTGTAACACATGCATGCAAGTCAGGACGGTGCTGGCTAGAAAGGATTCGGAGGAGCAACGAGCACAACAGTTCACAGACCATAGGCGTGATATCTGTAAGCGCCCGATGGCTGAATCCGGTCTAGTACAAGTGGCTGGCACCGTCTGCCGGCGACTCGGAATACCGACTTTTTCCTTGTAGCGTGTGTTGCTTTCATACATCTTTGCACAGTATTAATGCCACCTGGCCATCTCATTCCCCGTAAAATGGGTCTCGGACCAATCCAGAGACGGCAGCGTACCTCCGAATTCTCCTTTTGCAATCTCAGCTAAGTCAATCTTGGAAGAGGCACCATTTGCGCCATCCCTTTGGCCGATTGCCAGCCAGGCGGGAACACCAGAATTAAAGACATTCTTCTCTTTCCCTCGTGTATCACTATGGGTGCCATTGGCACCAAAGAACGATAAATCAAAGACTCCAAATCCTCGATGCCGCATCACACGAACAGTCTGCGCACTACAGGACTATGAGTCTCAACGACTTCACCCCCCAGGAATATCACTTGTCCCGCGTGAGTCTCCTTGGTTCCCTTATCCTGCTAGACAATGACCATTCGTAGGTCTCCTCGTATTACTCTCCGGGCGGCGGTGTGACCCTTGTCCCAGTGCAATTTGGAGAATCTAGCGAACCAAACAGTTACGATCAATTGGCCGCGCCACAGCAAGGTGGAGTCTCTGAAGCTCAAGTCCCAGCATCCCTGGGAGAGCCTAGCGAACCAAACAGTAGTACTGATGAACTGGCCGCGCCACAGCAAGGTGGGGACTCTGAATTTCAATAGGTAGCTCAAAGCTCACCAAGCTCTCAGCGTCTCTTGAAGAACCTAGCGAACCAAACAGTACAGAGCAACTGGCCGCACCACAGCAAGGTGGAGTCTCTGAAATTCAACTCCCAGCGTCCCTTGGAGAGCCTAGCGAACCAAACAGTACCGATGAACTGGCCGCGCCACAACAAGGTGGGGATTCTGAATTTCAGTAGGTAGCTCAAAACTCATCGAACTCCCAGCGTCCCTTGCTATGTGGGGTCTGGATGTGTTAGTGGATCAGAAGCGGAAGGTCCTATGCCTCTTTTGCTTCAAGACACTCTTCGCAAGGAAAGCCTTTAATCGACATTTCGACGACAAGCATTCCGCCCCGAGGCAGTGTGATATGTGCGACCTTATGGTTGTTGGAGAGCGGAAACTCAAAGCTCACGTCAAACGTGATCACAGTGACACGACAGCTCATCCTTTTTAGGTCGCATTTACGATGGTAGTACTCTATGTAGACTAATTATACATATGTGTACTAATCTATACCTGTGTGTACTATCTATACCAATGTGTACTAACTGTACGTATGTGTGTCTGTCATTGGTTGATTCAAGCTGGACTGGTGACGTGCCTGCTACTCGATCCTCTATTTCTGTCCAAGTCCATAACTTCAGGTTTGGATGTACACACGAAGGGTATCTCTTCAATTCGGGTGGGCGCAGAGCCCACGAGCTACAGTATTCGCAATGCAGTACGCGTCTCCACTTGCAATGTCCTTCAAATTACGGGGCCAGTCTAATAGGCACGTCGGAGTGACATGGCACGCGGTATCTTGTATACCACGTCGATGTGGGTAAGGGCGTCCGCATGGTCTCGAGTGCATCACAGTGGAAATATGTGGATAGTGAGCTGTAACAAAGAATGACGTCATTTTCACGTAATCTACCTACCTTATATAGAAATATTACATAACATCACGCTGTCACACAAAGACTACCCCCCCAGTAGCTTAAATAGGAAAGACGTCCGATCTACACCCAGAAATTTTTTTTAATTTCTTTGTTTTTTCACAGGGTATGTAGCAACCATAGAAGATATCAGGCACTGTTTAATTAGGCTGAATTTGGTGAGCACAAACGAGTGGCCCACTATGCTGAAGCCGACATTGCAGAAATGTACCTTGGCAATTGTAGCTTGAGGCGGCAGCTTTGATCACGTGACATTCGTTGAACTTGGTTCGACGAATTCAATTCCTACACATCACCCGCGTCTTCGTGAATGATCGCGAAGATGATGTTTCAGTCGTCAAAGAAGATATGCTAACCAAAATTTGATGAAAGATAGTGTTTGACTGGGGGTGATCATTTTAGGTGAGTCTTTCTTATCTGTCCACACCCCCTCTGCTGATAATCTATTCCTTGTCACTATCATCAACGTCCTCACACTCACCCTCACCGTTATCACCTATGTCCTCACCCTCACTCTTGCCACTGCTGTCGCCACCGCCGTCGCCACCAACAGTGTGCTTGGTGGGGGGACTCATTGGACCATGTGAGCCGTTCACACGGCGTTGGGATGTTGTCGCCAGGTTGTCGGCACCGTCGGTTCGTTTCGAACCCACCCACGTTGGAAGGGCGGACGCCTGAAGGGTTCTTCCCTTTCATTGCCGTCACCACTCCCCTCAACCATGCGTGTATGACCACCTTTCCGCCTTAGGCTTGACTCTACCTTTCTGATTTAGCTGTCGAAGTCAAAGTATGCCCATTATCCTTTTTTCTCTACGATTCACTGAGCTACTTTCTGCCCCTCAGCTGGAACATGCCAGCTTAGCATTGAATCTGCTCTCAAATATTCACGAGGTGCGTGTCCTTCCCTCTCCTTGTTGGGTGATATGGAACATTTGTACATTTTTATCGCCTTCTCGACAGATACTGGGCGACCGGTTTCAGCGTAACGAGGACTCCCGAAAGTTGCTTGAGGCGATACGAGATGTGTTTGAATTTGCAAGTGAAGCGGACGTTTTGAGGAAAATCCAGCCGGGGTCTGCCCGCATTTAACCTTGCAAGCAAGGTAACGAGTATTCAATTTTCCCGAACACTACAGCTGTGTGCCATTGGTGTTGCCGCGACTGACATTCCTGGCCCTTGTCCTGGCCCTGCACACCACCCGCTTCTCCTGAAATGGTGACGTTTCAGTCGTCGAAAGCATGCCAACCCCAAATTTGATGAAAGATGGTATTTTTGACTGAGGGTTATCACTTTGCGTGAGTCCTTCTGATCCGTCCATGCACCCCCTCTTGGCTGATAATCCATTCCTCGTCACTGTCATGCGGCTCATGCCCATCTTCACCCATCTCACATTCAACCCTCACCATTATTGCCAACGCCATCACCTCTCGCCACTGCCGCCGCCGCCAACAGCCCACTTTAGGTTTGCCGTCAGATGCATCCCCTCACCCCCACCTCACCTTCGACACTGCCACCATCAGCAACGGCATGCGTTGGACTCGATGGCCACAAGTTGCCACCAATTTGTGCCTCTCTTCTCCCCTTACTGTCACCGTTACCCGCAGCGTCGGAATGCTGTTGCCAGCTTGTCAGCACTGTTGGTTCGTTTTGAACCCACCCACGTTTGAGGGGGGTTGGGACGCCTGAGGGGTGCTTCCCTTTCGGGCGTGGCTAGGTATGCTGCCTGCACTCTTCCACCTCACTGATTTTTCATTGGTTTACTCGCCCCTGCTTCGTCCCCTTTTTGTTCCCTTCAATGAGAGATGGATGGCCTCGTGTCTTTCCTTGGCGCTGAGGGGAGCCATTCACATCACGTCCAGTCCCTTGGCATCAGGATTGTGCTGGCAGCGCCATTGCGACTGCCCGAGCGCCTGATGCCATGACTAGCGCGTGGCGTCATCGGTGTTATCCTTCCTGACGCTTCCCCCCCCCCCCCTTTTTTTTTTTTTCTGTCAACCTGCTGCTGTGGTCTCAAGACTCTCGATGCCTCCTTGCCAACACCGCCATTGGCCTATTGTGAGGCACCACTGAGGCAGCGACTCCTGGTCCTCTCCGAGTCTCTCCGGGCCCACCTTACCTCCCTGCAACCCAGATCGATGCTTCTGATACGTGCAGCCAGTCCCTCCTCATTTGACAGTCGATTGCCTTGCTCTTTTGTGTATCCGCCTCAATCCCGTTCGAGTTTGCAGGTGTCAAGCTCACGGCCACCATGTACGACCCTTGTGGCCTTCCGAGTGGACGAATGTTCATTGATGGGTGGATCCTTGAGATGTTCGACCCTTACACATGACCGAAATCATGCAATTCCATCTATGCGCTGTATGCGTGTGGTTGCAGCCGATTATGTGGGGTCACTTCCGACCGTGGTGTGGGAACGTAACTGTGACCGTTACCATTACGTCATTCTTTGTTACAGCTCACTTACCCCCGTTGGCTACACTTAATGAAGCCTCTTCAAGTTACTAATAAGGCCAATCCTTGCACGCGATTATCTACCGTCCAACAATGAGGATGCTGCATGGGCTACAGGGGTAGGCGATTGCTCCTATAAAGGCTACCCTTTGCCCCGAAACACAATCGCTGTGGATGCATAACATACTTGCTACAAGGGATTCCAAGTTTGGGTGGTTACTGTTTAAATTACCAACCACATCGCTGAAATAAAGTAATGACACCTTATATACCTTTTCACGTCCACGAGTTTAAGTTATTGAGCTGGATGATAACGGGGCGTGGTTTATCAGACTCCCACGTGATCAACTCATTTGAGTGTGGGGAGCCGAGGCAACAATACTTCGTCTTGAGTTTTTTTCTCTCACTCTATAGTCTTTGATGCCTGAAATTAATGACTTATTTAACAGCTATCTACTGTTGTATGCATGCACAAAAGTCGTACACAGGGTAATGTGATTTTTCCTATAAAGGTCTACCCTTTGCCCTAACTTGTCTCGGGACTCAGCCCCTGTGGATTCACAAGATATTTGTGAAACTGTGAAGAGCGAAGGTGTGTCTCTTGGAGTAGCATTGCGAATAGTCCGCGGGCACTGCGCACAAGCCAAGCGATGCCTTTCAAGTCCGTGTATGCGTCTAAAATAAGTACGAACGCCTTGATGTATCAGTCAATGGCTAAACACAGAAACACGGTTATTTTACATGGAAATATTGATAGAAATGGTTACATGGAAACATATATTGAAGATTTGCACAACACGGCTATGGCCAAGAAAACCTACACCTGGTGGAATACCTAAGGAAGAAGTATCGGACAGAAGAACGAAATTTGAGGTGTACCGTGTACGTTACTTGATGTGATAGCATGCAAAAGGAAGGTTGGGGGGGAGGGGGAAATGGTCTTAGAAGGTCGCCCATTTGTGGTTTCTGAGGAAATGGGAAGGGCTACTACTCCCATTCTACAAATGGGGGCTTTGAGCGAAAAAGCCGGCACGTGGTCAAGGTGACTCGGAGGCTGCAAGCGCGCAACGTGCGTCGAGTTGTGGGAAATCTTTGTGCCCAATTCGGCAACCTCGGACGCCTTCCACCACCACCTGACCCCCCCCCCCCCCCCCCCCCCCCCACACACAGCGCGAATAACTTCACCCGCTTAGCAACTTGATCATTACATTTTTTCGGGATCACTGAGGAATTTTTCGCCAACAGAACCAATTTGGTAACTCGAGGTCATTGTACATATAATAGTACACAGACGAAATTTCAAGGTGCTATCGCGCGCTTTCAAAGGTATTGTATCGTAGCAAGGATAATCATAACACAAAAGGATACAAGGTCGATCCGAAGATGTCCATAAGTTAAAAGGGGGTGCAGAGCAAATCGCGCAGCGACTCGGACGTCGACACGACACCACTCAGCCCCGCGACCGGCGCGGTTGCTCTGCTACATATCCTTAGGATATGCAAATGAGGCAGTAGACGGTGGGAAGCTTCGTGAGAGAAAAAAAAAACAGAAAGAAGAATACTCAAACGCATGATACGATCGCAGGGCTGCTCAATGGATCAATGACAGAGACAAACACGGGCATGACGGGCTAGGGCCAATGAAGCTATGAAGGCCTAAACACTTCATTTCGTGACGCCCACCCGCCTTTGTGCGGACCAGAAACCGGCCAGTACTGGGAAGAAGCTTGAGTGGACGTGGACTGTACTTGGAGAGGGGCATCGTTTGGAATCTGCTGCTGCTTCCTTCCAGGTTTCCGAGCATGTCCATGGTCACGCTCGAGATGAGTGACCCGTTTTCGCTTTCCTATGATCATCTTTTGACATCCAGGTTCAGGGCATTGTTCCGGCTCAGAATGGACATCGTCGAAATGACGAGTGACGGCTTTCTGCGCGTGAAATCCTCTGCCGCATAACCCACATTTGAAGGGCTTTTTTTTTTCTTCTGTCCAGATACTGTGAGCCCTACGCTGCAGATTGGGATTGCGAAGACTCACCCTTTTGTACTGGCGAGTTTGTGGGACCATGATCACCCAAGGTGGGGACATCGTCTTCGTCAGATTCTTCTTCGGAGTCGGAGTCAAGGGTCATGTTGTCTCCTATAGTTGATGAGGTCAGAATGAAAGAGGAATGATCGTTTGAGGCCGTCGAAAGCTGCTTACCAGAGGTATCCATCGAGAAGGTATTGTCATTCAAAGATGGAGTATCCACTTGTTGCAGATGTCCGGAGGATGATGATGACCAGTGGCGTGAGGCTTCAACCGGCGGGGAGTATGGTACACTCTGAGGTTGCTTACGCGAGTGGGTGTCAAGGGTTGTGCCAGTGGGATCATAATCATGGCTAAAATTGGTACCATCGATCTCGGCAGACGATGCTGCTGTCCCATCGTACACGGTGGGCACCCCGAGATCGTATTCGTCATATCCTTCGGAGTGCTCACCCGGGGGATTCGTCGAGAAGGTAATGACATTCAAAGGTGAAGTCCCCATTTGTTGCAGAGTTCCGGAGGGTGATGACGACCAGTCGCTTGAGGTCTCAATCGGCAGGGCGTACGATATCGTCTGGGTTTGCTCGTACAACTGCGTGTCGAGGGATGTGAGACCATCATCTTGACGAAAGTGAGTACCATCGATCTCGGCAGTTGGGTCGTATTCGCCATATCCTTCGGGATTGTGCTCAAAGTATGCAGTGTATAGAAAAGGGGCAGTCTGCTGGTCAGGCATGGGGTCCACATTGTGTAGATATGGTAGAGCAAGGGCGTTGTCCAGACTCTTAGGATCAGCGGCGTTGAGGCGCAAGCAGACCTATGGGTGGTCATTGTTTAGTAGAATGAATGGCTCGGAGCAATAATGCTCACTGTATAAAAGTCTTCTTCCTGCGGGGTGTAAACCATTTTTTCCTACAGCACAAGGCGGTCCAAGTGAAATGGGGGATCACGGTCAGCGCATGTGAACTTGGAAAGATTCATTTTTTTATCGTAGCTCTTGGTGCCAGTGGCACCCATAGTGATACACAAGGGAAAGAGAAGACCTATTCGATGTTCGGTCGTTCCTGGCTGGCACTCGACCAAGGGAGGGTGCGAATGCAGCCTATTCCATAATTGACCTGACTTCTAAGACCTTAAGGTAAGAGATGAGGGCGTACGCTACCATCTTGGCACCAGGGGGTGTTGATTCGTGACTCTTTTGCGAAGGATGAGATTTGACCAGGTGCCATTATAGCGAGCGCTCATAGATCTTCAGATGCAAACTGTGATAAGATATGTGGCGATGCCCAAAACTGTCGGCCGGAATGGTGCCGAGAGTGCCAGTGGTGCCAGCGCTGAGTGTACGAGGCATAAGATTCAAATCGAACGTAAATGCATCTTTTCTCGGCAAAAAACCTGAAAGTAGCAATAACATCACGCCTGTGCGTTGCCGTGTGGGGGGATTACGCAATCGGGCGCTACAATCAATGGCCACGCACGGGTCCGCTTTGTCTGTGCTCTAGCTACAGCCGTCTTTAATGGCATGTTCGCACGGTTGAGGGCGAGATCAAGGCTTGGCTATTAACGCACACATTCGATGGCTGCTTGAAAAACGGCTGATAAGTGCCATCTCGATGTTTTGGAAAAGCGTGCGATGCCTTGCCACGGGCGTGATAACCTACGGAATAGTCAAAATTCAAGGTCGCGTCACTGGGCGTCAGGGTGCCATTGGGGACCTCAAAAGCAAGTGCCAGTGCCAGTGGTGGCGCGAAAGGCGCAAACCCACAGGGACGGGCGCTGGCCCCGTCTGGCACTGCACACGTGGAGTAATTTCGACCGTTATGTCAGCTGTCGGGTTCGGATTTCGCTAGCGGGCTAATTAAATTAGTCAGCTTCTACACGTGTTGATCGATTTTGTCAACCTCGTTAGCCATTCTTATAGAACATACCCAATACTTGTTCCTGGCTTCAGCCTCTATAAGACCATCGACTGTATGAAGCAGATATAAGGCCTAGAGGTGCAGTTAGCAAGAACTGAAAGTGAGTGTAACAACTGATAACTGACCTCACTCATTGGGGAACATGTCTGAGTTGTGATACGGAACGATCAAGAGATGTGTGTGTGGCTAGAAGTAAATGACAGACTAAAAAATGATTGTTTATATACTGGACATGTTCGAGCGGGGGCACCAGTGCCCGCGGAAGTGGCGGTACCAGACGCCAGACGCCGCCAGGCGAGACCCCTATGCCATGGCACCCCTGCACAGGCTAGCGAAGCTCGTGCAGCTGACTCCTTGGAAAGGACACCCTAGGTTACATGGGCCAGGAAAACCTCCAGGAAGAGCCTTGAATAATCCAAATATGTTTAACGCTGAATTGAACCCTCACTTTGTTGATGAGCTTGGACCGCCAGGACCGGAGAGGAGAGTGCAGTAGTAGTCCAATGTGTCACAAGCCTGCCGTTATACACGGTCTGTGGCTCACACTTTTCCCCACTCTGTCAGATGCAGCGTAACTTTGATATGTCACAGTCAGCAGTTTCTTGGATACTGCCTGCATGCGGCATGAGAGAGGGGTTAAACTGTGAGCAGAGAAGATCCGTCTGATTAGGGAGCTGACATCTGTAGCCGACGGTGCAGAAACTCCAACGGATTGGCTAGCATGCTAACGCGTGGCCATGTCCAGCCAGTCATAAAACCATGAAGGTGGTCAAAGAACAGTACGGTGACGCGGTGCAATCTCAAGTGAGACAGTACGCAGAGAGTTTGTGGGACTGTCTCGAGATTATGCCAGAGCACTTAGTTGACGGTTGCTGAGAGTATGAGACAAATCGAATGCTGGCCTTGAGCAAGAAACGCTTGAGGGTCTCGAGAAGGCCGGGGGAAGTCAACATGGTTGACTCCGTCACGTGTCACACCTAGTTGTAATTTTCGAAGCCCGAAAATGTGAATTTACATATATAAAAACCCTGGTACATAATCAAGGTAAATGTCATGATGCATGTTATTGCCAAACACCTGAAAACCATATTCAAGGTAGCACAGTCATCGCCAAGACAGCTCAGATCGGAGAGGAGCGGCGACGGTCGGAATGACGATCGTAGTAGGCTTGAGGCCCCGGCGGTTTTGTCGCATGAGGCATAGGTCCTTCCACTCCTGAATCAAACACACCCATACCCTATACAGCTGCTGAGGGAGGCTGGTGAGCTTGAGCTACCCATTGAAATTCAGAGGATTCAATTTGCTGTGGTGGGGTTGTGGCCCTTGTGGGGGCCATCGTGATGACCTTCGCCAAAGTGAGCATAGATTTCGGCAGACGATCGGTGTCGAAAACCTCGGAAAGGGGGTATGCATCTCCAGCTTATCAATACGGGCGTATGGGTAGCTGTCACGAGCCCTCGATCTTAAATGAAAGCCATACCAAAATGTCTGGTCATTCTTGTTCGTGAGACGAAGAGTATCAGTCAGCGGTTTGACTCGCAATAGGGAGGTGAAATGCCAGTAAATGCTCCAGCACTCATCTTGCTTGTCCCGAATGCCCGACTCCGAATGCTTCCGGTTCGGAGCAGCGGCTTCGTGGGTTGAGACCAGGGTTGGCTCCTTACGGGGAACGACGAAACTCATTCCGATCATGGGCAGGGCAGCCATCTAAAGGCTCCCAGTCCCTAATCGGCTGAGACACACCTGGCAATATCTCGACTTACAGCTGGTCCATAAGTTGACGACCACCTACCAACACCTCGTACTCTCAGGAAATCTTCTAAAGGATCGGACCTACTCCCAGATAAAGATAAGGAGGGAGCACGATACAGTGATTGCAGCTGGACTGGGAAGTGCCTGAGCCAAGACATTAGGTGGATTGAGGACCCGCGAGGGGTGGAGTGGGAGGTGTGAGAACCAGTGCGGATGGGGATGCTGGGGAGAGCTGGGGGTGAAGTGGTGCGGATGCTGGTGCGGCCAACGCCGATACGGAGGTGTCTGTGGGTGGTGCTGGTAGGTAGTGGAGGTAATTGACGTGAGAAGAGTGGAGGAACAGAAGGTGCAGAGAGGGGAAGGAATGAGGTGGGCGTCGAGCTGTAATCGAGAGCAGACGGGGGTTTGAAGGGATGAAGGAGCCGGGAATTGAGTGAGTACTAGTAGTAGAGGAGGTGTGCGTGAGGTAGCGAGGTGCAGCGATGTCTCACTATTCTTCACAGTACAATTCAAGGCATAAATAATTTTTTACATTTTTCATCATAGCTACAACAATCAATGGAACGGCCACGACGGTAAATCTAAGGCCTAGGGCCAACGAGATATGAGAAGTACGGGCGAAAATGTACATAGGCTCTCCTACGACGAAGAGCGTACGAGAGCGAGACATAAATCGAGCGCAGGAAGTAAGAGGCAGTATAGAGAAAATTAGGGAACGCGGACATACACAGAGCAAAGGGAGACAGACGGAATCTCTACTTGCGGGAGTCCGTAGAACGCTTCGAGCGGCAACGAGTCAATCTGCCTAACCAAGGGCTGTTGCACCAGGTTACGGTCGTGCTCGTACGAGTAGTCGTAGAGGCCAGAAGGCTCCTCAAGCCATCTACGAATGAACATTGTTTAACAGGGTGTGTGTAACAAGGAGGCTCACTTCATTAGCGTCGTTTCAACTAGCGTTGAAGCTGTTTAGGTTGAGGTCTTCTATAGCCACTGTTCGAGAAAACAAGAGGAGGATCGCGGTCAACGCCTACAATTGATGTATCGTAGCCCTTTGATGCCAAAGACACCCATGAGTAATACACGATACGTCCTCCCCGGCACTGGATCAAGGGACATGACGTGGGAATGTAGTCTGCTCTACAGCTGACTTAGCTGCAACTGGGAAAGGGAGAAACGAGGGGATGGGAATATGGCACCGTCTGGCACCCTGGGGATTCTGATCGAAGGACCCTTTCGGCACCTCCGAAGTTGCAATTGACATTGTACATAGATGTTTGAATGCAACCCGCGATAGGATTTGCTCCACTCTGGGCGGCGAACGGTGCCAGCGCTTTACGTTTGGAGAGACCACCCGATGCCTCTCAACAATAAGCGGAGTCTGTTCAAGGAAAGCAGCAGTACAGCCAGGCACGAATTTCGATAAGGTCACGGTCTTTTTTTTTGGCCCCGTACACTTCTGCAAACAACACCAACGTGAGAAAAAGAACATGGACATTGACGGAAATCCTCTCCGGCTGGCACCGTCCTGATTTGTGTGCATGCGGCTCGGATTATAACACCATTGAGGCCTAGATCAAGGTGTGCGACAGTTCAGCTGTGAGCGCATGAACGTGCGCGCACATTCGATGGCTGTTCGAGAAGCGTCCCATTTCGGTTTTTTAAAACATGCGATGCATTGCCAAAGCGTTATATTGTATACCCTGATTTATCATTGGTCAGTGTGTATCACAGTACGCCAGGTGCCGATGACAGATGCCAAAAAAAAACTCCCCAAAGAGATGTGCCGAGTGCCAGCACAGCACCAAGTGCCGGTGGCGCAGGTGTCGTCTTTTCGCAGAAGATAGCGACCTCACCTGTGGGTTGAAGCTTTGACGTTGCGCGTGGAAATTTGACACTGTACTAACCCGCGGGGCGGGCCATGAGGCAGGTGTAACGGATCAGTCACGCTTATCCGTGACTCGCGTGACAAACCACATTTTTCTTGTTTTCTATATAACACAGTTCTACGCAAAACACACACACACACGGAATATGCTTGCATGTGGTACAGGATGTCATATGTCAAATTTCGTGGTGATTGAGCAAGAACTGAATGAAAAATTCGAAGTGGCCCATTGCCCCCGAACTGGTGCATTATTACCCCCGCAGGGTTAGTACTGAGGGCGTGTTGATCAGTCAGATTCAAATTGTCACGTGAGAAAGTCCGACAAGGCTTGCAACAAGGCCAGTCCAGGGGAACGGTGCCGAAATCGTGCCCGGTTCGGTGGAGCCGGATTCCATGTATCACACGCTCACACTAGACCAGGGGTTGAAGGCCATGACGAGTCAGAGATATCACTGGTCACTGTCAAGACTACACGTTCCCCACCGCATTATATAGGGACAACTGGTCCGCACAACCTGCGCTGCTCGCTCTCCGCCGATGTAGAGAGCTCCGCCCCGTAGTCGTCGTATACATGAGATCTGCGTAAAGACACACCCAGAGTCATTGTAGTGGCGTGCGTGTGTACGCGCATGTGTGGCCCCAGTAAGCTAGTAAGTTACTAGACAATATGAGCTGCCGGTATTCAGTTGATGGTTAGCTATTCCGTAAGTTGCGAGGTAGCTAGGTGGCATCTCGTATATGACGCACTTGGTAGACAAAAAGATTTGGATCAGAGAAACAGTAGTGTGGCGAACTCGAAGGGAAGGGGGTGTAGGATCTATAGCCCACGGGTGACTTTTGCATTGACAGCAAGGGCGAGTTGCCGAAGCTCGAGAAGCAAGCTTGGGTCCGTGGAAGGGACACTTTTTTTTTTTTTTAAATCCAATTTATATTCCGCTGCGTATAACTAGATACAGATGCGGTCGTGTAGCTAATTGGGTTGACTCAATACGTATCCAGCCTTGACCGCTCACCTACCAGGAATTTGCCATTCCAACAATTTTTAAGGACCCTCAGAGAGGGGAGTTGGGGGAGGGTATCCATACAATGGGTAGCAGTAAGAACGGCCAGAGACGTGGGAAGGGGAGACAGACTTGGGAAGCTACACAGTTACGACTAAGGAGTAATGGTTGGTAGATGGTGGGCCGGGATCGGTGGAAAAAGGGGGAACCACGTCAGGGTAGAGTGTAGGTTGTTAGTAAGGGCTTTCGCCACTCGTGGTAGGTGCCAGGCACCCAGTTTGAATTGTCCCATGAGGCCTGGATGGCCAGTTGGGGGTGGTCGTAGTGTACCCCTCTCTTGCTGCGAATAGGACGAGGTTGGGAGGGGTAGTGGGTAGGAGGGCCGAGGCCCAAATGAGGGTGGTTGTTGACGAAGCTTGTGATGACGATGCCAATGGGGTAGGTGGTAGGCAGATGCCTTGGGTGTGCGTGTGTCCCCACAGTCCTTGGAGAAGACTGGGATCCTCAAGGGGAGCACGCTCGACCAAAGTACCAAGACCCCAAAAAGGGGGGATGGTGGTGGTACGAGTTCAAGGAGGATGTGGTGGAAGGGACACTGTAGGTTAACATTGACCAATCAACATCAGGAACACCTCCAGGAACAGCGTTTGAACAACCTAAGGCTTACTTAATCCCTCCTTCGCTGATGAGTTTGGTTAGCACCCACATGGCATTGCTCATTACCCGCTGATTAGCGCGGGAAGTCTTCCCGACGTGACGGAAGCGCGACGCTTGGTCGATCTTACGCGTCATGAGAGGGCGAAGATTGCGAGGTGGGCAGGAGGCAAGCTGTATCGGGGATAGACGGGAGTTTGATTGTAAAGAGATGAAGGGAGCGTGAGGTTCAATTGCGGTTGAGGCGACCATTCTCTGCTCTGAAGTTCCAATCATGAACATATTTTTACATTTCTCATCGTAGCTATAACAAATCAAGGAACGGACACGACGGTAATCTGAGGATCAACACGATACGAGAAGAAGTACTGGCGAAAGGGTACGTAAGCTTTCCCACAATTATAGGCGTACAAGGGCGAGACATAAACGGACACGGATACACGAGGCACGTTGTGGAAATACCGTAAGATGGACCTGGGCTGGAGGGGCGGGGCGATGCCTGTCGCGGCCAAGGGCTCTTACAGGGGAGTTTGATCATGATTTTACGGCTGCTGAAGTTGCGCACGCGAAGTAGCGAGGAGGCCTTAGTTAAGGCATCGAGAGGTGAATGGTGGACAAGGATGAAATGAGGAAGGACGAAAACGTCACGGTGTGAGTACGAAGACAACCTGAGCGACCCAGGAACTGCAGCTCAGATCTCAATGCTCTCGATCTATATGAGATTGGAGCTTCCTCCTCCCAACAATCATTTCGCCACAATTAGGACAAGGTTTCGGCTCAGAGTGGCAATCATCTATATGCCTATTGAGGGTTCCCGTCGAATAGTAAAATATGTCGCATATTTCGCACCAAGCCGTCGAACCTTGATTCGGTGCAGCGGGGACTTCTGCCGAGGTGTTCTGGCCCGGGTGGGCTTGAGCCGCTAATTGAGTTTGAGGAGATTCATCCTGCACTGGCGAGGTTGTGAGGGTATGACCTTGGTGAAGGCGGGTACTATCGACCCCGGCAGAAGATGTTGCCGTCCCGCCGAACGTGGTCTCCCTTGTCAATTCCAGGGTATGGGGGGTGTTGTACTTGCCATATACGTCGTCACGGAATAGGTTTTGTACCACTGGCACAGTTGATGAAGTCAGAATGAAAGAAGAACCGCCGCTCAAGCCGCTCACATGAGGGGTCGATCAAGTTGGGATCACCACTCGAAGATACGGCGCGAGGTGAAATCTCCACATTTGGAACTTGGTAGGATGACGATGACGATGACCCGTAGCCTAAGGCTTCAAGCGGCGACAGGCCAACCGGCCCAGCAGGGTCCTGTCGCACCATGTTCGAATCTCTCGCAATTTGCTCGCGCGAGTACGGGGAGGGGCCGGCTTCTTCAGGACGTCGGTTACGGAAGGTGTTTTGACCCACAGTTAATGAAGTTAAAATGAAAGAAGAAAATAACCGCTTGGGAGTGTCACGAAGTGCTCACCTGGAAGGCCCATGATGTTGGTATTACCACCCATAACTAGGGTGTGAGATGACTCAGAAATCTCCACCTGCGGAATTTCGTAGGACAAAGGTGACCCGTCTTCAAGCGACGATAGACCAACCGACTCAGCAGGGGGCTGTCGCACCATGTTCGAATATCCCTCAAATTGCGAATATGCGGAGGGGTCGGCTTCATCAGGGCGTCGGTCACGGAATGTGTTTTGAACTACAATGAATTAAGTCGGAACAAAATAAAAATTTACCGCTTGGGGATGCACGAGTTGCGCACCTGAGAGGCCCATGAGATTAATATTACCATCCATAAATCGGGCACTAGATGAAATCTCCATCTGCGGAATATTGTAGGACGAGGACGACCCGTCGCCGAAGGCATCAAGCGCAATCGGCATAACAGGGGGCTGTCGCGCCATATTCGAGTCTCTGTCCAATTGCTCGCGTAGATGGGTGGAGGCGTCGGCTTCTTCAGGCAGCGGCCACAGGAATGTGTTTTGAACTACAATGAATTAAGTTAGAACGAAAGAAAAATTTACCGCTTGGGGATGCACGAGCTGCTCACCTGAGAGGCTCTTGAAGTTGGTATTACCACCCCAAAATGGGTCGCGAGATGAAATCTCCATCTGCCGAACATCGTAGGACGATGATAACCCGTCGCAGAAGGATTCAAGCGCAACAGGGGGCTGTCGTGCATTCGAGTCTCTGTCAAGTTGCTCGCGTAGACTGGTGGAGGTGTCGGCTTCTTCAGGGCGTCGGCCATGGAATGTGTTTTTAACCACAGCCGATGAAGTCAAAACGAAAGAAGAAATCGCCGCCTACAAACTACTCACCATTGGCAGATGGAACCAGGAAGTCGGTCAAGTCGGTATTAATGCGCGAAAATTCAGTGCGAGTTGGAATTCCTACTTGCGGGTATGATGACGACCCGAAGTCTGGCGCTTCAAACGGCGATGGGCCAAGGGAGTGTCCCATCGGGACCCTCTCAAGGCGCTCATGTGAATAGGCGTAAAGGTCGGCTTTGCGGCATCCCTCGCGGTGTCGGCCATGGAATGTATCGCAAGGTGAAGGCTCCACTAGGGGAAGTCCGTACGATGATGACCCATCGACGGGGGTTCCGAGCGGCAACGAACCAATTTGCCCAACCAGGTGCTGCTGCACCAGGTTCCAGTCCTGCTCGTACGAGGAGGAGTAGAGGCCGGTGGAGGCCGGTGGAGGACTTGAAGACTCATTGCTTCTCAATTCACCAGGGTCGTCAAGGTACCCCAGAGTGGGAGTGTTACCGCTCCCCAAGCTCCTCAAGTCGACCTACGAATGGTTATTGTCTAACAGTACGGGTACAACAAGGAAGCTGACCTCATCAGAATCGTTTAGACCAAGATTGAAGATGTTGGGGTTACTCATGCTCTCCTATAGCCACTGTTCGAGCAAAGCAAGGGGAGGGTCGCGGTGAACTCTTGGAGGACCTAAAATTGATGCATCGTATCACCTTAATGCCAACGGCACCCATGAGTAATACATGATAGGTCCTGGCTGGCACTGTATCAAAGGATCCGTTCCATAAGTGACATAGTTGCGAATATGAAAGATAAGAAATGAGAGAATTCGGTCGGATGGTGCCATCTGGCGCCCAGGAGATGCAGATCCGTTATTGAGGGATGACGGCCATGAGGATTTTTGACATTGTAACATAGATATGGACGTTTTGAGCAAGCGAAGACCTATCGGCAGTGCCAGGTGGTCAACGCCACCGGTGCCAGCGCTCGTGTAACTGAGCCCCACAGGAAAGTCACGCGATGCCCGTCAGCAAGCAGCACAAGATAATCAGGCACGAGTCTCGAATAACATCACAGTCAAAGGTCTCGTGTCTGCAAATAACACCCCATGAGAAAGAACATACATATTGGGAATCTCCTCCGGCTGGCACCGTCGTGACTGGATGCAACTCGCCGGACTATAACACTGTTGAGGCCTAGATCAATGCTTGCGACAGTTCAGCTGTGAGCGCATGAACGTGCGCGCACGTTCGATGGCTGTTCGAGAAGCGCACCGTTTCGGTTTTTTAAAACGTGCGGTGCATTGCCAAAGCGTTGTATTATTTATCATTGCTAGTGCCGTGGTCAGTGTGTATCACTGGATGCTGGATGCCAAATCCCAAAGAGATGTGCCGAGTGCCAGCACAGCACCAGGTGCCGGTGGCGTTGTCGCAGAAGACGGCAATCTTACCGTACTTCTGTGACTTGAAGCCTTGGGTATTGGGTAGGACATGTTGATTGGTCAGATTCAAATTGTCACGTGAGAAAATCCGACCAAGAAGGCTCGTCTGATGTCCATTCTTATAGAACATAGCCAATGGTTGTTTTTGCCTTATTATCACCTCCTGTAGGAGTAGAGACAAGGTTAGATGTGTACTAAGCAAGACTGAGAGTGAGAGCGACTTGTAACTAACCTTAAATTTTGACAATGATTTTTGAGGAAACTATGAGACCGAAGTGTGATATGGAGAGGCTATCGGGTGTCCGTGCCAGAGCTAGGAGTATATGAGAGGCAAAAGTGGTCATTTATTTATATAAGTTAGCGTGTGTGTTCAGGAGAGGCGAAGGGCGGGGCACTCCAGGTGTCCGTGCCCGTGCCAGTGGGAACCAGAAACCAGATGGTCATTGGTACTGCCAATGTGTTATTGGCTGCCTACCTCCAGTAGCTCCGAGTACATACTGTTCTGCCATACATCCTGTCAAATATCATACCCAGGACCTAGTTGGCCATTGGACGAGCTCGAGACGGTATGCTCTAATACGAACGCTAATGATACTAAGTTGGACAGAGCACGGAGTCTTCATTAAAGCTAGGGCTGACCATCCCCTGCTGAGGAAAAGAAGCCAGTCCAGGCGGGAACGGTGCCGGAATCGTGCCCGGCTCGGTGGAGCCGAACTCCATGTATCAAATGAATCATGATGTGGGTGGCTTCCAGCGACTGTGAAAACATTTTTCCTTACAGACGCTCACACTAGACCAGGATGGAAGGCAATGGCGAGTCAGAGATATCACTGGTCACTGTCAAGACCACACGTTCCCCACCGCATTATATAGGGATAACTGGTCCGTACAACCTGCGCTGCTCGCTCTCCGCCGGCCGTCGTCATGTACATGAGATCTGCGTAAAGACACGCCCAGAGTCAATGTGGTGGCGTGCGTGTGTACGTGCATGTGTGGCCCCAGTAAGCTAGTAAGTTAGACATTGTTAGCTGCCGGCATTCAGTTGATGGTTAGCTATTCTGTAAGTTGCGAGATAGCCAGGTGGCATCTCGTATATGACGCACTTGGTAGACCAAAAAGATGTGGATCAGAGAAACAGTAGTGTGGCGAACTCGAAGGGAAGGGAGAGTAGGATCTACATTCCACGGGTGACTTTTGCATTGACAGAAAGGGCGAGTGACAGATGATACGCGGTTTGTCCGCCTATCGCATCCGCGAGTTGCCGAAGCTCGAGAACCAAGGAAACTTGGGTCCGTGGAAGGGACATCCTAGGTTAACATAGACCAATCAACATCAGGAAAACCTCCAGGAAGAGCGTTGAATGATCCAAGGCTTAATTAATTAATCCCCTTCGCTGATAGTGCCCACATGGCGTTGCTCATTATCCGCTGATTAGCGTGGGAAGTTTTCCCGACGTGACGGAAGCGCGACGCTTGGTCGACCTTACGCGTTATGGTAAGATAACAACTTAGCAGCAGAGGTTCCGGGTAATTGAGGCACGGTGTGTCCTCCTGGTGTATTGGTGGAACAGATAGTATGAGAGAGGGAGAAAACGGCATAGGAGAAGCACCCGGCAGAAGTTATATCATTGATAACTCGGGCCCGGGCGTCCTTTTGCCAACGGGCGCAACCATACTGCAGAAGTATAGTACCAGTACTTGAACTCGGAGCTCGGCAGTGACATAATCCTGTGACGCACTGCGGGGAGCCCCAGGCAAGACCATGTGGGTGAAGGTGGAGATTCGAACCTCGAAAGGAACTCCACCAAGCGGTTTCACACAGAAAATTTTTTGGTCAGAAATGAAGTGGCGCGCGAGTATACAGGTGAAAGATCACCAATAGAGTGGTTTGTGTTTTGAACTTGAAGGACATGAGGACAAGGGACAATTCGGAAGAACGGACCCCAGATCGGAAATGGTAGAGTCGATTACCAAAATGAGATATCAACGCGCGAGTTAGCTCCACTTCAACCGTTGCCGATGGACCGGCGAAGCATGGTGTTCTGCTGTAAACGCTTTGGCTAGTCATAACCAAAACGTATAAAAGGTATGCAGAAAGAAGCTCCACCTTCTTGGTGTTCGCCCTCTCTTTTTTTTTCTTCTCTCTCTTCTCCCAACACTGACACTAATGTCTGCCCGGGATTCTGACGAAAAGAAAAGTCCCGTGGGATCTCTCCACGACGAAAAACCTCTACCAACACCCCATGTTCACGTCGACAGCGCTATCGAAGGCATCAATGCGAAGCTTTCTAACCCCCTCGCAGGCTTGTCTCACGAGCAACTCATGGACAATGGTGCAGAGTTTGCCAGGACACATGGCCTCGGAGACGTGGAAGATCTCTTCAGACAAGGAGCGCTTGCCGCACAAGATCCTCTCGCTTTCGAGGGTATCTCCCATTTTACCGAAGAAGAAAAGGGTATCTTCAGAAGGGAGCTCACCCATCGTTGGGACCAACCCGCTACGTTGTATTATCTTGTAATTCTGTGCTCCGTTGCAGCCGCGGTCCAAGGAGTGAGTTTTGGGCGGCCTCATGCAACCGTGGGAACTCTTGGCTAACCTTATCCAATCATGACCAGATGGACGAAGCCGTCATCAATGGCGCCAATCTGTTCTTTGCCCCACAATTTCACATTGATCCAAACCAGGGCAACACGGGAAAAAACCAGTGGCTTCTCGGCCTTGTCAATTCGGCACCATATGTAGGCGGAACAACCGACTCATTTTGCGTCTTTTCTGATCTCCCTTGCAGCTCTGCTGTGCTATACTTAGTTGCTGGCTCACTGAACCTCTCAATCGTTGGTTTGGTCGTCGTGGCACTATCTTCATATGCGCTGTCATTTCTTTCCTCACTTGCATTTGGCAGGGCGTCACCAACTCGTGGCCCCATCTCTTCGTTGCTCGCTTCTTTCTTGGGCTGGGTATTGGACCCAAGTCTTCCACTGTTCCCGTTTACGCTGCCGAATGCAGCCCTCCCGCCATTCGCGGTGGTCTCGTCATGATGTGGCAGATGTGGACTGCCTTTGGTATCATGTTGGGTTATGTCTCAGACCTTGCCTTTTACAAGGTTCCTAATAAGCCTCATATCACTGGGCTTAACTGGCGCCTGATGCTTGCATCGGTACTACTCGGCATCGTTACCCTCTCTTTCTCATATACTGACTGCGTTTCTTAATAAGGCTGGTATACCCGCACTCTTCCTCATGTTTCAAGTTTTTTTATGCCCCGAATCTCCGCGTTGGCTCATATCAAAGGGTCGGTACGTAGATGCGTACAAGTCGCTAGTGCGACTTCGCCGTCATCCTGTCCAAGCTGCCCGAGATCTCTACTGTTAGTTCTCTCCCTCCTCATCGCACAACATTCTATACGTTTTCAGACATTCACGTCCTTCTTGAGGCGGAGAAAGAGCTTACCCGTGGGCGTAACCGCTATGTTGAACTCTTCACGGTCCCACGCAACCGCCGCGCGACTCAAGCTTCCTTCGTTGTCATGTTTATGTGAGTTCGGGAGCTGAGGTTCGGCCGTTCCACTTTTGACAACCACCTCAGGCAGCAATTCTGTGGAGTTAACGTCATTGCATACTACTCGTCAACAATATTTACCCAGGCCAGCTTCACCCAGATACAGGCTCTCCTCGCGTCTTGGGGCTTTGGTGCTCTAAATTTCGTCATGGCACTACCTGCCGTATATACCATCGATACGTTCGGTCGTCGAAATCTTCTGCTCGTCACTTTTCCTCTCATGTCCATGTTCTTACTCATGACGGGATTCGCATTGTACGTGCCCAAGCATATATCGCCCTGTGTTAGCCGATGACGGGTTCAACAGCTGGATCCCAGAAGGATCAGGCCGACTTGCAGTTGTAGCCCTTGGCGTATACCTGTTTGATTGTGTGTATTCACCCGGGGAGGGCCCCGTGCCGTTCACGTATTCCGCTGAGGCATTCCCACTGTACATTCGTGACGTTGGCATGTCCTTTGCGACAGCCGTCACGTGGTTCTTGTAAGCACATGCCGCTGTTGAGACAAGTTTACAAGCTAACTGGTCAATGCAGCAATTTCGTGGTGGCGATCACATTCCCTCGTCTATTAGGGGCATTCAAGCCACAAGGTGCATTTGGATGGTATGCGGCTTGGAACATTGTTGGATTTTTTGCAATCTTGCTCTTTGTCCCCGAGACGAAAGCGCTGACGCTCGAAGAGCTGGACCAAGGTACGCATCCCTTTCTCCCGTTGTTCTACAAGCATCGTATTCATCTGCTCCCAGTCTTCTCGGTTCCGACGCACACCCATGCTGCCTACCAGATCAAAGCACTACCACACAACATCAAGAAATATATTTTCCGCATGAAGGTCGATCCCTTACCGCCACTGTACGAACACGAGGGCGCCCTCAGGGAGAAGCACTATGCCCCTGGCGGTGCTGGCCACGTATGACGGTCGTAGTACACTCTGAGATTTTTGATAAAATATTTATACCATTCCTAGCACTAGGAGTCTGTTGGTCGATCACACTCCCAACGACGTTTTACGGTGATTCTTGTTAGCCTAGTATCTGTTGATGTCATCATGTCATAACCAAAAATTCATAGCTGAGATGCAAGCAAACACATGGTTTCTATGCGAGCGCCACCTGGAACATATAGATATATCAGTAATGGAAGCCATCTCTCGAAGGTGGTGTGATGTAACGTTTCGCCAGCCACGTTGGAAGCAAAAATAAAATAAATTGAAACTTATTCACATGTTCGTGACCTTTGCCACTTCAAATGGGTAAATGTCTCGGCTTTCTCCGGCTTGAACGGCGACCGGGCCTTTGAATGTGAAGGATAGCAACCCTCGAGTTCACCTCGAACGAAAAAAAAAGGCCCTGAAACCGTTATTACAAGCCCCGCGGGGAGGGAGGGGGGAAAGCCCCGCTTTTCGTCCAAAAAGGCATTTTTGCACATTCCGTTCAAACATACTTTCGCACGGACAACTGGACATGTTTCTGAAAATTCATTTCGAGAGTTCGGCTTTTTTTTTTTGCTCTGGAAATTGAAATCAGATGATTCGTTTTACATGGGATAATAGTATGTGTAGAAATATCGTCGGCAGGGACCAACAACAAGAAAAAAGTGGTTTTTTTTTATGGATTGTCAAAGCACAACAAGGCTTTTTGTTCCTCGCTGCTTTATCAGCGACTCCGAGTCGGAGCGCGCCACTTTGCCATTTTTTTTTGCAGTTGCACCAGATCCGACAACTTTATGAGGATAATACCACCGCCATACGATCACCCCTCGTTCCAATAACGTACTACTACTAGTACTAAGCGTGGGTAAATTAGATGAATTTGCATAGTCAAAAACGGGAAATCGGAGGGAGGGGGGAAAGAAAGAAAGAAAACAAAAGTTGAGTACAAAAGGGTTAAAGTAAGAAATACATTTCTTTTTGTTCAAAAAGGTTGATGGGGAAACAAAAACACATAGCAGGACGACGTTTGATGCCTGTGCAGGTAAACAAGTGCATGGAGTGTGTGTTGTGGCGCCATCTAACAAATATTTGTTTCTTACCACTCTAGGCAGTGAGCCGAATATGACGGGACGGGGGGAGGAGGGCCGGGGGTCATCATGAATTACGCGCAGGGACGTCCCAATTCCATACTTCACTGATCCACTGCGCCATGTCGACCTTTCTCTTGCTGGCTTTTGAGAACCAAGGATGAAGAAGCATGTCGCGCGGTATGGGACGTGCGGCGTGATCCTTCATTAGCCTATTATTGAAAGAAGAAGAAAACCGTCAGCTAAACCTGAGAACGGATGGGAGAGGGCCCGGAGGGGAAAAGAACTTACGACAGGGTAATAAACTCTTTCATAGCGTCACTCCAAGGGACGTCGAGATCGGGTTCATCTTCTAGCCGTGGCGGCTACAACGGTTGATATTAGGATTTTCCGACGAGCGCGAAATTTTTTTTGAACCCCCACTTACCTCGCTAGTCGTTATATGCATGATGAGATCCACCGGGGCGAGATCGCCCGGGAATGGGAACCGATTTTGGACGAGTTCGAGTATGGAGAGGCCGGTCGACCATACGTCTGCGCTGATAGTATATTCCGTTCCTGTGATGCGTTCGGGCTGAGGGTAGTAGCCAGGCGTGAGCATGCGCACCGCGCGGAAAAACTTACGGCACCCGTGCGCACCGCCATGTACTTGGTCGTCCCTGTAAAGGTACCCGCACGAGAACCGATGAGCTCGCCGGACACACCAAAGTCGCAAAGTTTGACGACGCCTTGTCGCGAGAGGAGAATATTCGAGGGCTTGATGTCTCGGTGAATGACCTTCTTGGTGTGCAAGTAGGCCAGACCTTCCAGAACCTGCCATAAGGAGATGGGGATCCCCGAAATCCACCGTCAGTCAGTTGTGAGAGGGGGGGGTAGGGAGAAGGCGAAGAAGATACGTACCCCCTCTGCCAAGACCCGGGCGACCTTCTCTCCTACGCGACCCCTCCGCCGCTGAATCTGCTCCCCGATGGCAGCCAGACTACGTCCCTCACAGAGTTCCATAACCAGCTTGACCTCACTATTCGAAGGGGACATATACGCGCCGTAGAACCGAACGATGTTCGTATGTCTGAGCCCAGAGAGGAACGCAAGCTCCCGTACGAGCTGTTTCAGAGGGCCCTCATGCGTAATGATCGTCTTGCGGGCGAATCGACGACCTGTCCGCTTATCCTGCACCGCCTGCACTGCACCACTGGCTCCTTCCCCAAGAACCGCAACGACGTCAAACGCGCCGTCTGACCAAGCGGGAGGGCTTCCCCCTCCTCCTCCTCCTCCTGCCTTCCCTCCTATTCCTCCTTCTCCAGCAGCAACAGAATCTCCATTCCCATTCGCGGGCACTTCATTGGTCCGCACAGAAGTCGTGCCGGCTGAACCGGGCGACGGCAGCGGGCGGGTCTCCATTCGGCGCATGAGCTGTCGCAGATCGCTCATGGACACGATCTTGGAGATCGAACGAGGCGTGATCGGCGTCGTGGTGCGCTGTTGCTGCTGGTCATCGTGTCCCATCATCATTGGGACCGGGATCCCGCCTCCGCCTCCGCCGCCTACGGGCGATATTACCATGGGAGAACCTGACAGTGTGACATCCATCGATACAGGGGACGGGGCGGAGGCGGCAGCAGAAGCAGCAGGAACGGTTGTTCCTGCTGCACCAGCTGCTGCGCCGGTGGTATCCATCATCCGATCCGTCGGTATCGCACGTAAGGTCGTCGCATCGTTCGAAGCGTTGGAGGAAGGATATTGTGAGCTACCCGCGCTGACGTTCAATGTCAACGATGGACGACTGCCGGCCACTGCAGATTTGGCACGCGTCAGCACCGGCGCTGGACGTGACGAATAAAGGGAGGTCGCGAGATCCGGCAGGATCTCATCATGAGACGCAATCATCGGGGACATCCCGCTTTGGGATCGCTGCAACGTACGAGGACCTACGGGCTTCGGGGGAGTAGCGGATTGCATTTATGGAAGGGGGGGGGGGGGTAGTGGAAAAGAAGGTAAACAAAAAGAAAAAGCTATTAAAAAGCAGTACACCCTAACGCTGACTAATGGGGAGTGGAAACGTGTATGAGGTGCGTGCGTGGACAAGGTGGCCATGGTCAGTAATGGCCTGCCGAATGGCTAAAAGAGAAGTGGAACATCACATACCAGCGCGCCACGGTGGGTGTGCAAGAAGGGCGCATGCCGATCTAGGCATACAAGGCTTATATACCATCGCGGGTGGGCGGCGCACACGGTTGCCATAAGGCCGATGTGCCTGAATTGTGCGGGTCGAGAACGTTTTTTTCACGCGGTACTAACCTTGAAGAAGGAACCACACGGAAAGTCGCGGGGTCACGGTAAACTTTCGCTTGACAGGGGGGAGAGGGGAAGGGAAACATGTGTATTTTTTTTTTAAATTTTTTATTATCCGTGAAAGAGCGTGTTCAAGGTGTGCACAAAAACTCGAGTTTTATGCATCAAGCTTGCATCACCCAAAAACGTTGTTGGATCGAGCAAACCGCTTAAAGCTGCAAAGCCGGCTCCGAGGAAAAGTCATCATTCCAAGATTGGAGAGACCGTACCGCACACTACCGGCCCGAGTGGCGTGGGTTCCCAACAAAGAGAGGAACCCTCACTTGTAAGTTACAGAGCTCGGTGATTCAGAAAAAAAAAAACACTACGCGAAGATAAGAGGGACTGCGGTTTGCTGTTTTACACATCAGGCACATCCAGAAGGCCCCTCTAATCCCCACTGTCTCTTCGAGCCTCAGGGCAGAGAATGACGGCATCCTTAGAAGCCAACTGCGCACGCTCGCATCGGAGGAAAATGTGTCCATAGAAGGTGACTTCCCAAAACAAGGTTGCATTTTTTGCGATACTCGTTTACAATTTACAATAAAATAAAATTCGGAAGCACGGGGAGACAGCCCGTGTTGTCGAAAAGATAATCGATCAACGGGCCTTCCAACACATTGCATGTACACGTGTGGGTTCTCCCCCCTCACACAAGCTTTTGCAAAAGAAAAGGCGCACACCCTATCAGTCGCGGTAACTATCTTGGTCCCGGATTTTTTTTATCCAGGTGTTCCAGATGCCGATCTATGGCGCCGTTTGAGATGCCGCCCATACCCGCCCTGGAAGTCCAAGTGCGCCTCCTCGTCGAACCACTTCCTCAAGGACTGACTTTTGTACATCCGCGCCCATCGCGCCTGACACTTCGACCGCAGCGCCTGCCGCTCCATTAACGACTACGGAGATGTTGACCATACCTGGCATAGGTGGGCGCTCTGGGAAAGTGAGTACTATCGCTGTAGGTACGACGACATAAACGTTGACCGGTATTGACTGAGGAGTGTATGTGCCTGGTGCTGCGTCAGGACATAACAGGCACATAAAAAAGGGGTTGGTGGCTGACCGGAGAGGAGCGCTCGTAGTTCCTCTTCAGTTGCCTCGGATTTGCATCCTCATTGATGGGGGGCCTGCAATGGCCTCTGGCATCCAAGCAATTCCATTCAGAATTTCGTTGAGCCAGCATTGATCGCGCACGATCTCCAGGACGGCCCATACTTCATGCATATTGCACACATGAACACGTTCCAACAGGAACCCGGGTTCTTCTGGGGCCGTGAGCGTTAAACGCAACGGAGGATGCAAATTCGTTGGGGAGACCTGTCCCAGGAAATCAATTCGGCGCTTTAGTCCCACGGAAGCGAGTTTATAATGAATGAATATGCACATATGTGGCCGTGTATCGATCCGACGATAAGGCGCCTCCGGGATTCAGCTACGTGACCATAAGCTAGGAAGCTGACAAGACGACAGAGAATCACCAGCATATCCACCCAGCCTCTAGTGACAAAGGAGAGGCTCGGTCCCGTGCTGTTATATGGCATTTGGTCTTGCGGCTCTACGATACGTGCGATTTCTAACATGCGGGACTGACTCATGACAACCCCTTGCCCGAAATTAAGCACCCAGCCATACTTCCCGGTGCTGCACCCGTGGGTAGTGGAAAGTTGTGCGTCAACCCGAGTGCGGTGGGAGCCAGTGGAAATGAAGGACGGTGGGATAACAGTGGGTCCGTGGGAGGTGGTGTCGGCTGCGAGAGCGGTACGAGATTCAACGATGCACGGGTGACACCGGTCGGTGGGGGGTCTGCACCAAGACAGCTATGAAGGTGAGCGGATGGAAGGTCGAACGATGCACGCTGGTGCGGTGGAGCCATTGGAGCACTGCGTTGGAGGGATAGATAAGCGCGGGGGGAGAGATAGACAAGGAAGCAGAGTGTCGGAGAATGGAGGTATGGAAGTGCCAAGGCGTGTCCACGGAGCAAGAGAACGTCAAGAGGAACGGACGGCCGTCCCGTAAACCTGTCAATACTAGTCATGAGCAACTCGGGTAAACCGAAAGAAGAAAGAAGGGATGAACATGGGAAGCAAGAGAGAGGACGTACTGTGCAAGGAGAGCAGCCTCCTCCTGAGTGATTTTACCCAGTTCCTCAGCGAGAGTATCCACCTCGCTAAACCAGCGCGCACCCCCGTTTCCCTCACGCTCTGCGAGTTCGTCGAGCCGCATCAAATATTCCAGCGCGTCGCGTAATCTGCGACCGTCCCCTCCTTTGAAACGGCGCTCACCAGCCGAGAGAAGAATGCGTCCATAGCGGGGGAATCACGACCCTCAGCCGAGGATACGTGCACCGTTGGCTCGGGCACGAACGTGACATCCAACACCAGCACTTTTCCTCCAAGCGTGAGCGTACCAGCAGTGGCGTCCGTACCACCGTGATAAGCCTGCATGCCAGCTGCAGAGCTACACGCGCTAACGCGTGCGAGCACGCTCGACGAGTCGTCGGTGGGATATCATACCCCATATCGGTACGCCTACGTTCTTGGGCCGCTCCTATAGTTTTCGTCACCTGTGTACGAGACTGATAAAAAATAAAAAAGGGGGGGGGGGGGGGGTCAGAAGAGGGTGAGAGCAACATCATATATATCAGCATTTACCAGGTGAAGCGCGTGCTGTCCGGCGGACTGTTGCCGGAGTAAGGAGACGGTCCTAGAGTCATTCACGGCTGACGCAGAGTGGAGCGAGACGGAATTCGCGACGCGCTCGGTGGTCTCGAGGAGGGTGTACAGAAAAGTGATCGTCTTCTCGCTCGAGGCGGAAAATGTATGGAGACCTGATGTGGTGATGTTGTCTGGAAAGGGTGTCGCTTGTAATGCAGACAGCACCGTCGGTGGGACATCTGAATGTTCTGTCATGATCCAAGCGAGAGGATTGAGATTACACAAAAACGCGTCCAACTTTGAACAAGCCACGGCGGCGCTTCCTTTCCGCAGCGTACAACAACTGGCATCTAAATCTAATTTTACGTGTCTTCAACTTACTTATCTTTCTCCATCTGATTCTGCCACTTTTGCAGCCGTGCTGATTACGTGCGCTCTTCACCCAGGTCTGGGGATCGGACACTGTGAGATTTGAACTCACGACTTTAAACAAGTACTCGTTTTCAAAACGAGCGCCAGGACATCCGGAATGATCATGGACCTAAATTTCTCGCCCCACACTGGCACCTGCGGACAGTGGGTTGAATCATTTGAGTGCTCTATTGGCAATAGAGCCTATACAATCGATGCCTCCGTTTCTCGACATCATGAATCCCTAACAAAGCCGACCCCTTCATGTGATTGACTTGTTAGTTATCAGACTCGTCGGCGTGCATTTTGCCTGATCGGCCTGCGGATATGACACGCCATGCCAGTGGATCCTACTATGATTCTCACCAATACGCCATAGAAGCACGTCATAAACACGCGCTTCAGCCAGCACTGGACTGGTATCGTAGTCTTTCAGAAAAAAATATAAAATAATTTTTATATATTACGTGTTATTATACCGAGAGTTGGTCGAGTCAAATTCCGAGTCCGAGTTCCGAGTCTTGTCACCCGACGACAGATAGACTTGCCAAAATGCTCGCCATTCAGGCTCGTCGCGTGCTCTCCTCGAGGTCCTTATTTGCCACCCGTGCTCTTTCCTCGACTGCCCGTATCTCTCCGATGAACCGCCAAAACCACCACGTCCGATCGACGACTCGACTTCGGCCCTCGATTACAAGACCTCGCACAAAGTCAGACCTCCACCACTTCCAAAGATGGACTTGCCCAGGTCACGTTCGGCCGAAGAAGCGGTGACCAACATCCTTTATAACACGCCTCCACCCAGTCTCCAACCTTACAAAAAGTGAGAAACTACGACCAAAAAAAAAAAGAAATGCTCACGCGAAGTTCGCCAGACACGTGCTGAACTGTCTAGTGCAGAATGAACCCGGTGTGCTTTCGCGCGTATCGGGAATTCTGGCAGGACGCGGATTCAATATTGATTCTCTCGTCGTGTGTCGTACCGAGATCCGAGACTTGAGTCGGATGTGCATCGTGATCAGCGGCCAAGATGGCGTCGTAGAGCAAGCGAGACGACAACTCGAAGACCTCGTACGCAAAATCTCCCTCTCCTCATCCCTCTTTTTTTTTTCAAACCATTTTTTTTTAGGTACCGGTGTGGGCGGTGTTGGATTATACCGAAACGCGCACCATATCTCGCGAACTTCTCCTCGTCAAAGTATCCATCCTCGGACCTGAATATCTCGAAGACCAACTTGCAGGTGGTCCCTCACACGAACCACTAGCCTCTCACCGCGCACACGCCGAGCAGACCAAACTCGAACGCGAAATGACCCTTGCACGCCATTTCGAAGAATCTATTCATCCATCTCCTCACCCCTCATCATCGTCATCGTCGGGGACAACGGCGACGGAGGCCGGGAGTGGTGGTGGTGAGACGGCAAAACCGTTGACCCCGAGCGAGGCGTTGCGTCTCCGACACCAACATTTACAGTCTATACACGTGCTCGCGAGTCAGTTTGGAGGTCGACTGGTCGACGTGAGCGAGAACAGCGTGATCGTGGAAATGTCCGGCAAGACTTCGCGCGTCGAGGCGTTCCTCGGACTCGTCAAGCCCTTTGGAATCATAGAGTCCGCACGTACAGGTCCGTAAAACGCCTTTTTTTCTTTTTTTTCTTTGCTGACTTTTTTCTCTTGTTTTTTTGTATCATAGGTTTGATGGTCATGCCGCGCACTCCTATCGCTGGATTGGCTGAAGAAGATGCCGAAAGCGAGGGTGAGGGTACCGTTGACGCGAGCCTCCTGCCTCCAGGCTGAGCAGAGTCTCACTTATCTAAATTTATCTTAATCTCCCCCCCCCCCCTTTTTTTTCCTTTTCTTTCGATCTATCGACGATAAGCTATAGCTGTTTTTAGAAAACACGCGTATTGTCCATACGCACACACTCACACACTCGACGGGTCCTACTAACGGAAAAGACGGATAATCCTTTTTAGAGAGCTGACAATCGTTTGGATGGATGGTCTGATTCAGAGTTACGATATAAGGAAAGGAAAAAAAAAGGAGAGGAAGGGGGAAAAAAATGCAGCAGAATAAATACACCCTTTTTTTAAAAAAAAAAAACACGAAAACATTGTGCGAACGAACGATTTGAAAGCGCCTGTCCTAGAACATTAACCCGTACGATAAGAGATGAACAAACAAAAACGCCCAACATCCGAGACAATCTTTGTCTTGCCTACAATTTGAAACTCTCCCCCCCAAAAAACAAAAAAAACATAAGTTAAAGGAAATCGAGTCCCTAAGTTGATATACACAGTTTTTTAAAATGCCTTGCTTTGTCTTTTTGCCGCGGGAAGAAAAAGAATAAGCACAAGGGGAAAGGTGATCAATGATGATTGGTTGGTTGTGCGGGACATTGATTGGATTTGGGATTGGTGTGGGTGAGGTGAGAATGGGAACGAGCGACGACGACGATGAAAAAGAAAAAAATATCCACCAAAAGGATGAGTTTTGTGTGTGTGTGGCGCGTATAAAGACTGATTGGATAAGTTAATCATGTGTGTGCACAGTGACATTATGATTGACGTTATGGTTATTATTCGGGGTGGCGCCATTGCTGTTACCGCTGCCGCTGCCACTGCTCGAATTGCTGATCGTGCCGTGGATGGCGTTGGAAAGGCTTCGCTCTCGACTGTGTTGCCTGACTGCCTCCGAGATGCGTTGTACCCACCCATTGGCCGCCGACTCGGTCTCGACGACAAAGAAGCCCGACTTGGCCGTCTACATCATCCGTTGTCATCAGCATCAACGCGCCCCAAAGAAGAAAGAAAGAAAACACGCACGGTAAGTATGACAAACTCCCTCGCGCTCTTGCGCTCTATCCCAGTCACCACCCCGCGAATTTCATTTCCCTTGGTGGTGCGTTTCTCCTTCTCCCGACCTGCGGGCTGGAAGGCAGAAGAGGCCTCATGCAACGTAAACTCCGCCTTGATGCCGACGCTGCGCCCGCTCTTGTGCGGTTTGAGACACAAGAGCCGATGGCTCGTCAGCGCGAGCTCGCGCACCTTGAGCTTGCGCTGCGATACCGATAATGGCAACAGCAGGCGTGATGTGCGCCTCTTCAGCGCCGTTTCCTCTACCGGCGCATGATAGACCATCTTTTCGCCCACGTTCAACACGGATGTCCTAAAAAAAAGACGTGCTTCGGTAAGTAAGAAGTTCGAGAAACAGGGAGGTGGCATACCAATCTGGAGACTCGACGGACCCTTGCGCACCGCGCGCAGGCGTCGGGCTTCGTGTGCGCAGTCGACCTCGGTGGATGCCAATAGCTTCGAGTGCGGCGCCAAGCTTCTCGACGGGACTTCCGTCCGACGAGCTCGTCGCATACGATTCGCGTATCACGTTGCGCGGGATGGGCAGTGGCGCGCTCGTCCCCGGTACTTCTGAACACCACCGCTAGTGCTTGCGCTCGTGCTGGCCGGACTTTCCCGCTTCTCCTCCGCGCACTTGTGATGATTTCCTGGACCAGGAGCGGGATGATGACTACCATCGCCTCCTTCGTCCATGCCAGCCACGATTATCGGAGTTTTCGTAGACACTCCTTCGATCCGTGGTAGAGCAAAGTGCATCTCGTAGCTCTCGAGGACGACCGAACCATTTGCGTCGGCGGCGGCAGCAGCAGCAGCCACTGCACGCTGAACGTCTCTGCTGCCACTAGCATCTTCCGCTGCGTCCACACGTCGGCCAATGCTAAGCCTCGGGCGCATAATCCGGAATCTCGCCATGCGGACCGATCTCTTCGGGTGGTATAGCCGGCGGCGACACGAATGCCTGCGCGTCAGGCGCCCATTCGATCCCATCGTCTCCTGGCGCCCGTAAGCGCACATGTCCGTTGACATTACCGTGTGGATGCGGATGTAGTTCCTCCACGCTCCCACTTCCTCATCCTCGGCCTCGCTCCCATCCGGACCGCTTACGAGCTCGTCCCACGTCGCGCCGACGTCGTCCCACTCATCCACCGGCGCTGCCTCGCGTCGTACGAGTCCTGTCTCTAGTGGTGGTGCTGGGTCGTCCCAAAGCGTGTCCCAATGAATGCTTGCAAAAAAAGGGTGTGCGCGCAACGCCTCCATCGAAAATGCGCTGTCGGAAGGACCTGCACCCATGCGCTCGAGCGGATCCCGCACCTGGATAGACCATGAGACGTGAGTGAGAATCTTTTGACGATGAAGATCAGGGCGCACGAGGAGACGTCGGACGAGGTCGGCCGCCTCTGGGTCGAAGCCTTCGGGGAAGGTATAGTCAAGGTGTTTGATCTTTTGCCACGTCAGATACTCGGATAACCCTTGAAATGCGAATCGACCAGCGATCATTTGATATAGCACACAACCTAACGCCCACAAGTCCGAGCTTTAGTGTCCCAGAAGACGTCAGCAAGTTTATGTAACCCTAAAAAAAGTAGGGGGTATACCTCTTGCTCGTTTCATTCGCCTCGAGCAGTTCCGGAGAAACGTATTGCGCAGTTCCAACAAAAGTCTTGGTCGCGCGCTCGGCTGGAATATAAAGATTGAGGGATTTTCGCCATGCAAGGCAGAAGAAAAACACAAACGTGGAACATCGATCAACTTGCCCGTTCCAAAGTCCGTAACTTTGATACGAAAGTCATCATCCAGTAGCAGATTTTCCGGTTTGAGGTCGCTGGTAACGCGATCAGCAGGGGAGGACACAAGAAAGGCGCGAGAGAGGTGGATACCGGTGAATGACGCCACGCTGATGCATATAGTCGAGGGCGTCAACGAGCTGCGCTGTATAATATCGTGCGCAAGTTGTTGATAAGGAACCCATTCGTGATATTCGACTTTGAAGTTCTCCATTGCTTGCGAGGTCAAGTACAAAGTCTATTATGAGAAGTTAGCAGACCATTCAGAAAAGGTTTGTTAGGCGAAGGAGAAATGAATGAGACTCGCAATGCCCAAGTGGCGGAGATGTGTCGTGGTGATCGGACCGACTTCCGCAAGGGGGATGAGGGGGTAGGTACAAAGGGCTCGGCAGTCGAGGATAGGCAGGGTAGTTACGATATCTAGGGTACGGGCGGAGAGGCCGACATGGGCTGACATAGGACAGATAGATGTCCATTGCAGTGCCGAACCGAGCGCAATCGCAGATTGTGTTTGGAGCAGCGAGATGAAAAGGTTGACTCACAGAGACTCCAATCATCCTGAAACGCCCAATGCAAGCGCACGATGCCCGGATGACCCGAGCCGAGGCGAACGAGGGTATTTTTCTCTGCGAGAGCGGTATGGAGTTTATTGTTGCGCTTGAGGTGACCCTTGTCAAGCACCTTGATCGCATATTCTTGCCTTGTTGCGTTGTGTGTGCCGTGTATTACCTGTTTATGGGCCGCGTGTCAGCAAGGCGGTGTACGCCAGACGACAGTTTACGTGGAAGTCTAGAAGAGATGAAGCGCGCACGGTAGAGTAAGAACCTTCACCGAGGATATCGCCGAATTCGAAATCATCCGCACTGAGACGACCGTTCGCCGAGCTACTCCGAGACTTGGACTTTGAGTTGGCACGAGAGCGACCCCATATTGATTCTGGGGATTGATCCGCAATACCGAGCTCACGAGTGATGTATGCGGGGGGACGTGATGCTTTCGGAGTTGGTGGGCCCCCAGGGCTGCGAGAGCGAGGGGAAGAGAAAGTCCGTACTGGTCGAGGTCGGATGGGGACGAGGTCGGTAGTTGAGCTTGATGAAGAGGAAGAGGATATAACCGAGGCATTTCTACTGAGATCGGCGAGAGATGGTTTATGGGTTGGTAACTCTGGAGAAAGAGTCGAAGAGTCGACTGTGATCATGTCTTTGCTTGAGACACAATCGATGATTGAAGGGGACAAGGTGTGAATGAGAAACAAGGAACGAGGTGAATTCAATTGATTCAAATCCAAATGGATTCATCCATCACTTAAAATCACGTGATATTAACAAAAAAATATTTAATTTAAAATAAATCTAGGCGTCGCGTCGAGACTCGCGCGAATCTAGAACTTTAGGCATTCAATTTTCTCCAGATTTTTACCCCAGAATTCCCACTCACACGGAACTTTACAAATACATATCCACCATTTTCTGTCAACCCCTTACATGTCTCGTGTACCCTCATAATTCCCCCATGGGGAAGAAAACCCAATAAGTATAGCCGATCGTCATTAGGCACGCGGCGACGCGCTTGCCGTGCAGACGTACCCAAAATTGGTTTAGTCGTTGGCAAGTGGCCTCCAGCTGTATTCATCCCTTTGCTCTCTACGTCCTTCCTCGAGTTCATACGCAGCTGAGCATCATTTGAAGCAACAACTCACAATTTTTGGCCATGTAAGGCCAGTTGTGCGGCTGGTCTTGCAACCACGTTGTATACCACATTCTTTACGCCTCGGGCTCGCTATAGAATCGCACAGCCTTCATGTCCGAACACGACCTTTACCTTGACACCTGTACTATACACTCAACTACACTAGGTCATTAGAAGTCTACTCTCGAACGCACCCGTTGCGCCTTCGGGCGCGCATAAGTTCAGCCGTAACTACAGTACTGCCCCACGTTGTCGACGCTCAACTAACATCAAAAAAGTCAGTGGCGTCACAATTTTCTTGCCATTACCACAAAGGGGCATCCATAAATATTTGATTTATGACGTGAGACCTCCGGAGCCACAGTCAGGGATTCCCAGCGCCTGTGCTTGGTGGCAGCACAGAACGCCTCGATCCCATGTCAATTATGAATAAAAGGCCTAGTCTCACTCCCTCCTCCCCTAATCTTCCCATCGTTAGTGTCATTCACCTTTCAACCTGAAACGCCCCCACTAGTGATACCCGACCCATTCGTCCACTCAAAACCCCCCTAATTATAATCAATTGGAATACAGAAACTGCGCTACTAGGGGTGCCGTGCAATACACCCATCCCACTTTCGACGAGCGTCGGGAGTATGAGTCCACCGCCGACTCTTTCACATCTCTCCTATCGCTATCGCTCCAATGGACATTATCCAAAAACCCACGCAGCCCCTGTAAGGTTCCGCAGCCGAGCACCAACGTACGCGGCAATGCTCGGTGTCACATGGATGATGGAGGGTTGGGCACGAACGACATGCCGAGACCGCGCAGCCATTAGACGTCACACATCCGGAAACAAATAAATCTCCCGGCACACAAGTTCCGTGATGTGGTCTAAGAGATGTGCCCAACAAAAGCCAACAACTGCTGAGTTCCGTGGCGGGCGGATCATGGGACTTGCCAGTGTCTGGCCCCCAGCGCTCAGCGCTTCGCCGCGGTGGACTCGTAAGCCCGCGTTGTTAGCCCGTGACAAATCTGACGAGAGGTTTTGGTGTTGGGGATTTTCACGATGTTGCCAAGGCGCGCTCCGTCTTTATCGTTGGATGGATCCCCTTCCTCCGAATTGAACCTCACGCGCAGATCGAGCTGCCGTCTCGGGCTGCAACTGAATCAACTACATTAGCTACAGATGTACTAGTCAAATACATCAAACGAACACATGTAAGGGCACTTCACGCGTGATCTCGTATTTCCTCCTTTCGATTCAGAGCCTCAATCGCGTCTCTATGCGAGTACCTGACCTTAGATTGAAAAGACGACTCGCTGGCGCTGACGGAATCCTGACGATACACTAATCAGAGTTTCCATATATACATGGTCACCTATTAGAGAACTGTGAACGTATCCCGTAGCCCAATTTAATCCATACACAAAGTTTGAGAGATCTACCTCCGTTCTATTTCTGCCAGCAACCCAGACTGTGTTAGCTTTATGAAGGTATGGTCGGTGAATGGGAGGAATCCACAAAAGGAGTTCTTTATCTTCCCCATACATCCATCCATCACTATTGATTGGGAACTTGTCCATAAGGTGATCTTTCTCCATATTTTCTGCTCTGAGCTTCCCTACATGAATCATATGATCTCGTAAGAACGAGATGATACGCTTCCCATTCTGAGTAGACGCACCAGAGTTGGTCGATTTGGTGAGTCCGGTAGACGAGCCCACAACATCCTGTCCTGTTGTCGCATCCCACATGCGAATCGTGTTATCTCCCGAAGCCGAGACGACCCGCTGCCCGTCTGGTGAGAACGCAACCGAGTTGATCCATTCTGTGTGTCCAATAAACGGGCTGCTACGGCTGCCCCTGTTTCAGAATCCCACAAGCGAACCGTGCGATCTATCGAGGCCGATGCAATGCGCTGTCCGTCCGGTGAGAACGCAACAGACTTGATGGGTTTGACGTGTCCAGTAAACGGGCGTACTATTCTTGTCCTGGCGCAGAATCCAACACCCCACCCGCTACGAACTCTCCTGTCGCAGCATCCCATAGGCGAATTGTGCGATCGGCCGACGCCGACGCAATGCGCTTCCCGTCCGGCGAAAATGCAACAGACCAGACCGCTTCAGTGTGTCCAGTAAACGGGTCAATCACAACCTCTCCCGTTATAGCATCCCATACTCGAATCGTGCGGTCCATCGAGGCCGACGCGATGTGTTTCCCGTCTGGTGAGAATGTAACGGAGGAGACCAGATCAGTGTGTCCAATAAACGGGCCCACTACAACCTCTCCCGTGATGGCATCCCACACGCGAACCGTGTGATCGACCGAGGCGGACGCGATGCGTTGTCCGTCCGGCGAGAATGCAACAGACAAGACCGTATCGGTATGTCCGGTAAACGGGCCCGCTACAACATTTCCTGTCGCGGAATCCCACACGCGAATTGTGCGATCATGCGAAGCAGAGGCAATCCGCCGCCCTTCAGGCGAGAAAGCAACAAAAAGGACCCAACGAGTGTGGCCAGTAAACGGACCTGCTGTGACCTCTCCTGATGCGGCATCCCACACACAAATTGTGCATCTGCAGAGGCAGAGGCAATCCGTTTCCCGTCCGGTGAGAGCGCAACAAAAAGATCGACTGGGTATGTCCAGTAAATGAACCCACTGCTTCTCCTTTTCTAGCATCCCACACACAAACCATGTGATCTTGCGAGGCCGAGGCAATGCGCTGCCCGTCTGGCGACAGTGCAACAGAAAATATGGAATCGGTATGTCCAGTAAATGGGCCTGCCACGATCTGGCCTGTTGCGGAATCCCACACGAAAATCTTGCGATCGAGCGAGGCCGAGGTGATTCGTTGACCGTCCGGCGAGAATGCAATAGAGGAGATAGCACCGGTGTGTCCAGTGAACGGGTCGGCTACGACCTGTCCTGTTGCGGAATCCCACACACGAATCGTGCGATCGTCTGAGGCCGAAGCAACGTGCTTACCATCCGGTGAGAACGCAACACACCTAACCCGGTCGGTGTGTCCAGTAAACGGGCCCGCTACTACATCTCCGGTTGCAGCATCCCACATCCGAATAGTGCAATCGCCAGAGGCAGAGGCGATGCATTGACCGTCTGGTGAGAATGTAACATAGTAGACCTCGTCGATGTGTCCAATAAATGGGCGCACAACGACCTCTCCGGTTGCGGCATCCCAAACACGAATTGTGTGATCGTCCGAGGCCGAGGCGATGTGTTGCCCGTCTGGCGAAAATGCAACACATCTAACCCACATCGTGTGTCCATTAAATGGGCCCGCTACGACCTCTCCCGTTGCGGCATCCCACACCCGAATCATGCAGTCCCCCGAGCCCGACGCAATGCGTTGTCCGTCAGGCGAGAATGCGACGGAGAAGATGGCTTTGGTGTGTCCGGAAAACGGTCCCGCTACAATTTCCCCCGTCGTAGCATCCCACACCCGAATCGTGCAATCTTCCGAGGATGATGCATGCGCCGTCCATGTGACGAGAATACAACGGAGGTGACGGGTCCATCGTGTGCTTTAATAGTCATTTCTAATGCTGGCCAATCAGCCAACCGTCCGCGTTTCAAAGACAGTGTGTGAGGGAATAGGTGAAGGTGGTGGTTTACGATGCGGGAAGAGGATGGTGCGAAAGGAAGAGCTGATATGTATATATGCGGGAGGCTCCTTGCTATCGCCATCCCGAACCGCACAAACGAGAACGCATCATTCGCTAATCCCAACAGATTGTCAACCTCTGATTGGAATGACCGCTGTAATTGTACACAATAGTTACTACATGTCGTTTAACATGATAAGAGCTGCCTACCTTCTGCTGATTAGACTGTAACCATGTGCCCAGAGATGCCAATGCTCGGGATGCAGAACCGACACTGTTCTTGATGCTAAGCACTTCCAGCCAGAAAAGAAACCTTGTCTCGACAGAGTTCGAAGTTTTGGAAACAGGTCCTGTTCAATACCAAGACGTTCTAGATGATCGCCCCAAAAGAGGCACGCATACGATAGAGCAGGTGGAATATATTCTGAAATTCGAGATTCAAGGTCTGGGAGATCCCTGTTCGCGAGATATGATGACTCGAGTTTGCAAATGTTGAATTTCAGCTCATTGAGCATTAATCCAAGACAGGAATGTGCCAGCTGACGGTGAGCCTTGCCAAGGTCGATGTGAAATTCCACTCTTCTCATCGGCCAGAAAATCACGGAAGGAGGTGTGAAGAGGGACAATCGGGAGGGTATCGTCGGATGAAGTCACATTACTGAGCAGTGAGCCAAGGTGTCGGAGCATTTCAATAACGCATTCCGAATCCTCGGGGTCGGGGTCCTCGGGGTCACCTTGGGCGCATGTCGTCGCAGAGCAGTCAAAGAGCGGATGGAAAGTGGAGCGAGAGCAGCAAAAAGCTGCCCCATGACGGAACGAAATAGGGTCTGTGCTGCAACCGGTTTGAAGTATCCTTCCAGAACTTCTCCATATAGCTGGTCCAAAGGATCTTGCCCATCGCGACCTCGAGAGTGCCCAACAGACGCTCTATCACTTGTTTCTTGCTAAACCCAAAGCTAGGAGGAGGATTTTTATTAGCCCGGAAGCAACGGCTGCCCACTGAAACAATCCTTCCGCTGCCTTTGCCAGTTTGACACCATGTCGTTCGAACAGGTTCAGAGGGAGTTCGTTCCGGAGATAAAGGCCAATATCTTGTTCCGTCTTCGCGGCCAGCTTGTGATCATCCATATAGAGGGTGCGCACGGATAACGCGTTACCGAACACACGTTCAATACCCCTCTCTGGCCTCGAGGTGATCAAGATGCGGAAACTTGATGGCAACTCGAAGAGATGTTCAGCAAGAATTTGTGAATTCCGCTTTGGCCGATTGCGTCGCCACTCTCATCCAACGCATCCACCACGATAAGGATTGAATCGTCAAGCTGAACGTTCTTGACTGGTTCAAGGAGGAGCCGTTCGAAGAGTGTGCGATAGTGTCGGGTGCTACAAAGAGATGGATCATTCTTGAGTACCCTTCCGAGGGCGAGTTTAAAATCAGGATAGCGATTGGAGAGGTCGCGAGAAAGTGTCGTGAACAGCTGGTGAGCCTCGTCCTTGGAGCCCTCCTTTCGTAGAAAGGCAAAATAAGAGCCGAGATGCTTGTTCTCGAGCCTCCGAGCGACTTCATGTGCAATCGATGACTTTCCTGTCCCGGCCTGGCCGAGGAGCACGAGTCCCACGTTGAGATTCTCGATTCTCGACCCAGTTCATGATATGGCCCAAGAAATCTTCTCGTGTTCCCGGAAGACAGCGCCTGTCATCGCCAAATCGCCAGCCTCCTTTATAAGGCAATTCTCTGATTTTTGCGTCCAATTCTTTGTGCCCCCGTCAGGAAAATTATACAATCGTACTATCGTTAGGACTACGCACCAGCTTCTAGCACAGCAATCCTAGTGACGACGCAGTACGTGCGAGGAAATTGTCTCGTAGTCGAGCGAGGTTTGTGCGATACTCATCAATTCTCGCATCAACTTGCCTCACCACATTCTTCAAAGTCCGTTTTGCTGAAAATCAACTGTTTAGGATGAATCACCAATAAGAGAGGCCAAGACGACTTACCGACTTGCACATTCTCCGCATACGATATGATAAATTTCGCACATTCCGAGACACACTCCAGCATCTCATCCAGAATTTTGGCCTGAGTAGATGTGGGTTCCATGTTCTTCAACACGTCCGCCTCCTTTGCAAATTCGAATGTATCCTGTATCGCCTTGAGTAGTGTTTGGACGTTGTCATCACGCTGAAGCTGGAGTAGCAAAGTCTGGCGATACATGAAATCCATTGAACGTTCCATGTCCTCCGACAAGGGTTGGGGACGCACCTCGGGAATCTTTGAGAGCAGAGTCCATGCCAACTGTGCATGGGGGAGCAACTGAAGCGCGAAACCTTGCTTAGCAGAGCAAATGATGCGCAAAGTCGATGTGAGACATACCCCTGCCACTGGACCGATAGCGTCGAGTACTTGCTTGATAACATTCATGGCACCCTTCCATGCCATCATCGAATCCATAGCTTTCATTGCTTCCTCGGCACGATCCAGAGTACGTGACATCTCCACCTGGCCGTCTGGTACTGGTCCAACAGGAGTATTGCCCCCGGTGGGAAGGTCACCAGGACGTGCACTGCCTTCTTCAGCGCCAGGATTGTCCAGTGCTGTCGTCGTAGGATTTGGGGTATTGGCTGCCACATTTAGAGGGTTCGTGGACACGGTGATACTCAAGAGGAGTGTGGCCGGCTCTCGTAAGTGTCTACTATGTCCATCAGAAGTGCTGAAAACTACCTCAAGATCTAGATGTAGGACCCTCAGCGCATGAGTAACAATTCGAAGACATAGACGAACCAGGCTGGGCTTCACAGGTGATCTCCTCCCTTCCGATAAGAATGTCTGTCCGCATGGTCCTCTTCGCATAAAGCGATACTGTAATATGGGAGAGTGGTTGTAAACCGCTGCAAGTGTCTCAGTTGGGCCGAGGAAGAAAAGAACGACAGTCCTCACGATGCATCTAATCTTTCATTCCATTCCACGTGCTGCGCCACGCTCTGTCTCGATCGTGTCTGCCATGTATTCTTCCCGTTCGTCACTGTGACATAAAACTGTCTCTCCTTCCCCTGGAGGACTTTAAGACGAGGAAGATTGTGTGCCCTGAGGACTGACAAGATGGAGAGATTTAGTACTTATCAAGGTAGAAATACTGAGATAGGTACCAGTGACCTCGAGCTGGAGTATGCTTGACTGTATTCCGCTGGCCTGAGAGGCGATCGCGCTGATCACAAGACAATCATCTGAGTAAATACTAGTATCGAAATTGAAGATGAAGTGAGTGATGTACCCGATCCGGGACTTTTCCAGTGGAGGATCTGGGCTATAGTAATGGTTAACGAGAACATCGGGATCGGGTGTGAAGGACGTTGGCATACGAATTTGGTTGTGGATGGGCCATCATAGACTAAGGTGAGAAGTTGAGACAAGCACTGGCACCACTGCCGCATGTTCAGGCTGCTGCTGACAGCCCTGACGCGGAGGGCGCTTCATCGCTGGGGACAAACAACAAACGACGGCACTCCTCATTGGACTTTTCGCGCTTCGTGCGCTTCCTCGTGGCATATTGTGCAAAGGCGAGTGAGCGAGTGAGGAACGCCTCTCATCCCTCGCACTCTTATTTAAAGCCTCGATACACAGAGCGGCGTTTTACTAGCCGTACGATACCACATCGCTACTCTCGATGACCTCGATAATATCTTGTGATTACTGCTTCGGCTCTCCGCATACCACATCGAAGTGCTCCCCCTCTTAGAGCGGGGCCGTCAGCGGCGTGGTACTTCAGCTTTTGCATACCCCACGTCCTGAAACGAGCTCGATTCAGTGGCTCTCACTACTCGCAGGGGCAGCGCTCATTGGCCAGCCCCGACGCGTCATACCTACGCAGCCGCGTACTGCAGTATCATCTATAGGAGTGTCATGCTACCTATTTTGAGCGCGGGACAGGGAATGTGATCCTGTAAGGTGAAAGCCATCGTCATAACCTCAATAAGGTACTTTCACGTCACGGTGGAACCATTTCCTGGTTACCCGCGTCATTTCCAAGACTAGAAAATGCCAATGCTGTTGGCCTTAACCTTGCTTGCGGGTCTTGCTTCGGAATCAGCTCAACTGACAATCGGCTTGTTGCCTGATATGACAATGTCTTGAACCTACTACAGTCCGCTATGTTTTTGTCTACGCCCCCGCACGTTCAATTTTGACATGGGGGGTTACGGGGGTAGATTCGGCGCGGTGATGCATTGATGAGCAGGTGTTGAAAACAGCGTCAAGTTGATCGGGCTCAGGCTCTCGGGGGGATTTGACCTCTTGTAGCCACAAAGTAGAACCCTTGTCATACTAGAGCCAGCGTCGACCCAACGGGACGGTCGTGCAGTGCGTAGTTAAGAAGGGGGATAAGCGGCGTTCTTTCTGTATGCCGTGACAGGAGGGGGGCAACTTGCTTGATGGCAGTGTGTGAACGGCGCAGCCAATAGGAGAGCCCCGTAAATAAACTTCTGGATCAGAATGAAGTACACCTCAGTCATTTATTCCTTCGCGTGAGTGTTGCGAAAATTATTGCAGATGATTTCGAGCTAACGAGCTTCTCAGAAACACAGCGCCAAATGGCAACTTTATCGCGCTTGAGGACTCTGATAAACAGCTACTGCCTCAGTTTGTCCAGACTGCTCACCAGAATGTATGTCCTTTCCAGACTTTTCCAACGTGCATGGCTCAAAATTTGTCAGAGCGTTCTTGCCCTTTGTCTATCAGAGGCTGGTCGGGCTCTCGCTAGTTTTCTTATGCTGTAGGCAGCGACGCAAACCGCACTGCATTTGCTTAAGGAGTCATGCAGCTCGTCTCACAGTACAAATTAGATGGCATTGAATTTGAGTGCGTGTTTTTGAATTTCCACGACTGAAGTACTCACGTCCATTTAGCTGGGAATACCCCACAAAGCTCGGCATCGGTTGCAATGTTGTGTCCACGAATGACAGCGCAAACTTCCTCTCCTTTTTGACCACGCTTCGTAGCCAGCAGGGTGCACAGAAGCTCATCATCTCTGCTGCGGTTTCGCTCACACTCTTGTCGACTCAAATGGCACACCTATGACCGACGTCTCCGCATTTGCGAAGGTTCTCAACTATATCGGTTCGCCCTTTCCTATCGAGCGTGAGCTTACAGCAACGCATGGGGCGTGACCCGCCAGGGTCACGCCCCATGCGTGTTTCGCCACCGTGGTGACGTTGATAGCCCCATGGTCGGTTCAATCGCCGCGTTGAGCCGTCGTGGTGGTGGTGGTGGTCACGCCCTGCCGCTTTCCCAAACCGATTTGTCATGAGCTTGAATCCTTGATACGGACGGTGGCGCTTGTCAAGGCCTCGAAGAGCATAGCGGAGGTGCACCTGAGGGGATCACCAAAATGGTAGGAACTGAAACAGGAGGAGACAAGGCAGGAAAAGTTACATATGTCTGAGGTGTCGCAGCATACACGGCTCCCTAGCTCGTATCAGCAGGTGCATGTGCAGGAGCTTCGTGATCTCTCATGAGGGCCTTGTGCACCTCAAGTTGAGCACGGAGCTCGTCTTCTGACAGTGGACGATTTCCTGTCTTTGGTCGTTTGGCTTGTGGCCGTGAGATAGAACCCGTGGTAAGGCCAAATTCAATTTCCCGGCGCTTATAATCTGCAACTTCTGGGGCGGCAAGACCTTCCATACCGTATATCTCAACCTGTATGCATCGCTTCCGGAAGTGCATTCTCGATGCGAGGCAGTCTAGATGAAGGGAATAAGATTGGAGGCTTTTAGGAAGAGGCGATCAGAAACATACTTTTCCAGTTCAAGCTTATGGACTTGTTGAATATGAACTGAGATGCAGGAGCCGCTCACAGCATTCGGTCAATTGTGCAGCACTTTGAGACGGCACACGGTTATATTGCAACAGCGGGCATGACCCTGATGGGTCACGCAGTGTTGATGGAAAAAACATATGAGACCTATGTTCACAGAGGAAAAACATACCAGAGTGACAGTAACACGTCACAAAACATACTCGTTAAGGCCACCACATATGTTTTTTTTTGCACCGAACGAACAGGAAAGGCAGGATAACTGTCACAAGAAAAACTGGAAAGAGCGAGAAGGGTCATCGCCCGCATAGATACCTTGCAAACAAACAAGGTAATTGAAATGGAGGCTACAAGGGGCTTTGGTATGATAGGGAGTTTTCATGATGTTACCAAGGCACACTTCGTCTTTACTTTTGGATGGATCCCCTTCCTCTGAACTGAACCTCACGCACAGATCGAACAGCCGTCCCGGGCTGCAACAGAGTCGAGGACTCTGATTTCGTCGTTATATCAGTCATCTTAACCAATTTTACATCGCAATTAGGATGCTACATTAGTTAGAGATGTACTACTAGTTAAATACTTCAAGCCGAGGCCTGTAAGGGCATCTTGACGTTCTCCTGTCGTTTCCCTCTGCACGCGTGAGCTCATATTCTCGTTTTCGATTCGGAGCCTCAATCGCGTCACTATGCGAGTACCTACCTGACCTAATGTTTTACAGGCACTCGCTGTGCTGGCGCTAAGTGAATTCTAACGATACACTAATCGGAGCTCGCATATATACATGGTCACCTATTTAGATGAATTGTGAAATACCATAGCCCAATTTAATCCATACACAAATTTTGAGAAATCTACCTCCGTTCTATCTTTGCCAGCGACCCAGACTGTGTTAGCTTTATGAAGGTATGGTCGGTGAATGGGAGGAATCCACAAAAGGAGTTCCTTATCTTCCCCATACATCCATCCATCACTGTGGATCGGGAACTTGTCTATAAAGTGATCTTTCACAATATCTTCTGCTCTGAGCTTCGCTATATGAACCATATAATCTCGTGAGGTCGAGATGATACACTGCCCATTCAGAGAGGACGCACCAGAGTTGGTCGATTTGGTCAACGAGCCCACAATTTCCTGTCCTGGTGTGGCATCCCACATGCGAATTGTGCAATCTCCCGAGGCCGAAACAATCTGCTGCCCGTCTGGTGAGAATGCAACGCACTCGACCCAGTTAGTGTGCCCAATAAACGGGCCTGCTACGGTTGCCCCTGTTGCAGAATCCCATAAGCGAACCGTCCAATCGTTTGAGGCCGACGCAAGGCGCTTCCCGTCCGGCGAAAATGCAACAGAGCAGACCTCCGCAGTGTGTCCGGTAAACGGGGCTACTATTACTTGTCCTGACGCAGAATCCCAAACACGAATAGTGAGATCTCCCGAGGCCGAGGCGATTCGCTGCCCATCCGGTGAAAACGCAACAGATTTGACCCACGCAGTGTGACCAGTAAACGGGCCCACTACGACCTCTCCTGTCGCAGCATCCCATACTCGAATCGCGCGGTCTTTCGAGGCAGATGCGATGTGCTTCCCGTCCGGTGAGAATGCAACAGAAAGAACCACATCAGTGTGTCCAGTAAACGAGTCAACTAGTACATCATTTTCCCTTGTGGTATCCCACACGCGAACCGTGCAATCGTCCGATGCAGACGCGATGCATTGTCCGTCCGGCGAGAATGCAACAGAGTAGATGCTACCGGTATGTCCAGTAAACGGGCCCGCTACAATATTTCCTGTCGCGGTATCCCACACGCGAATCGTGCGGTCATGCGAAGCAGATGCAATCCGCCGCCCTTCGGGCGAGAAAGCAACAAAACCGACCCACATGGTGTGGCCAGTAAACGGACCTGCTGTGACCTCTCCTGTTGTGGCATCCCACACATAAATTGTGCAATCTGCAGAGGCCGAAGCTATCCGTTTCCCGTCAGGTGAGAGCGCAACAGAAAAGATCGACTGGGAATGTCCAGTTAACGAACCCGCTGCTTCTCCTTTTCTGGCATCCCACACACAAACCGTGCGATCGAACGAGGCCGAGGCAATGCGCTGCCCATCCGGCGAGAGTGCAACAGAATATATGGAACCGGTATGTCCAGTAAATGGGCCTGCTACGATCTGACCCGTTGTGGAATCCCACACGCAAATCGTGCGATCGAGCGAGGCTGAGGTGATGCGTTGCCCGTCCGGGAAGAATGCAATAGAGTAGATAGCATCGGTGTGTCCGGTAAACGGGCCTGCTACGACCTGTCCTATTGCGGAATCCCACACACGAATCGTGCGATCGTCCGAGGCAGAAGCAATGCGCTTCCCATCCGGTGAGAATGCAACACACCTAACCTGTCCAGTGTGCCCAGTAAACGGGCCCGCTACGACATCTCCGGTTGCGGCATCCCACATGCGAATCGTGAAATCTCGAGAGGCAGAGGCGATACATTGACCGTCTGGTGAGAACGTAACACAGCAGACCTTGTCGATATGTCCAATAAATGGGCGGACTACGACCTCTCCAGTTGCGGCATCCCAAACACGAATTGTGTGATCGTTCGAGGCCGAGGCGACATGTTTCCCGTCTGGTGAAAATGCAACACATCTAACCCTCCATGTGTGTCCATTAAATGGGCCCGCTACGACCTCTCCTGATCCGGCATCCCACACCCGAATCGAGCGGTCCGCTGAGGCCGACGCAATGCGTTGTCCGTCATGCGAGAATGCGATGGAGAAGATATCTTTGGTGTGTCCGACAAACGGACCTGCTACAATTTCCCCCGTTGTGGCATCCCACACCCGAATCGTGCAATCCTGCGAGGCTGATGCGATGCGTTGCCCATCTGGAGAGAATATAACAGAGTTGACTGCTCCGTCGTGTGCTTTAATAGTCATTTCTAATGCTGGCCAATCAGCCAACCGACCGCGGTTCAGAGACAGTGTGTACGGGAATAGGTGAAGGTGATGCTTGGTGATGCGGGAAGAGGATGGTGCGAAAGGAAGAGCAGATATATATATATGCGGGAGACTCCTTGCTATTGCCATCCCGAAATACCGCACGAACGCGAACGCATCATTCACTAATGCCAACAGTTTCTCTCTCTGTGATTGGGATGACTGCTGCAATTACCTAATAGTCACTACATGTCATATAACAATAAAAGAGGTGCCCACCTTCCGCTGATCCAGATGCAACCATGTGTTCAGAGATGCCAATGCTCGTGATGCAAAACCGACACTGTTCTTGATGCTAAGCACTTCCAGCCAAAAGAAAAACTTTGCCTCGAATAGCGATCGAAGTTTTGGAAAGAAGCCCTGTTCCATACCAAGACGTTCTAGATGATCGCCCCAGAATATGCAAGCATATGATAGAGCAGGTGAAATATATTCTGAAATTCGAGATTCAAGGTCTGGGAGATCCCTGTTGGCGACATATGACGACTCGAGTTTGCAAATGTTGAATTTCAGTTCATTGAGCATTAATCCAAGACAGGAATGTGCCAGTTGACGGTGAGCCTTGCCAAGGTCGATGTGGAATATCCCACTCTTCTCATCGGCCAGAAAATCACGGAAGGAGGTGTGAAGAGGGACGATCGGGAGGGTATCGTCGGATGAAGTCACGTTACTGAGCAGTGAGCCAAGGTGTCGGAGCATTTCAATAACGCATTCCGAATCCTCGGGGTCGGGGTCCTTGGGGTCACCCTTGGGCGCATGTCGTCGCAGAGCAGTCAAAGAGCGGATGGAAAGCGGAGCGAGAGCAGCAAAAAGCTGCCCCATGACGGAACGAAATAGGGTCTGTGCCGCAACCGGTTTGAAGTACCCTTCCAGAACTTCTCCATATAGCTGGTCCAAAGGATCTTGCCCATCGCGACCTCGAGAGTGCCCCAACAGACGCTCTATCACCTGCTTCTTGCTAAACCCAAAGCTAGGGGGAGGATTATTTATTAGCCCGGAAGCAACGGCTGCCCACTGAAATAATCCTTCCGCTGCCTTTGCCAGTTTGACACCATGTCGCTTGAACAGGTTCAGAGGGAGTTCCTTCCGAAGATACAAGCAAATATCTTGCTCCGTCTTCGCAGCCAGCTTGTGATCATTCATATAGAGAGTGCGTACGGACAACGCGTTACCGAACACATGTTCCATACCACTCTCCGGCCTCGAGGTGATCAAGATGCGGAAACTTGATGGCAACTCGAAGAGATGTTCAGCAAGAAATTTGTGTAATCCGCTTTGGCCGATTGCGTCACCACTCTCATCCAATCCATCAATTACGATAAGAATTGGATCGTTAAGTTGAACGTTCTTGACTGGTTCAAGGAGGAGCCGTTCGAAGAGTACACGATAGTGTCGAGTGCTACAAAGAGACGGATCGGTCTTGAGTACCCTTCCGAGGGCGAGTTTAAAAGCTGGATAGCGATTGGAGAGGTCGCGAGAAAGTGTCGTGAACAGCTGATGAGCCTCGTCCTTGGAGCCCTCCTTTCGTAGAAAAGCGAAGTAAGAGCCGAGGTGCTTGTTCTCGAGCCTCCGAGCGACTTCATGTGCAATCGATGACTTTCCTGTGCCTGCCTGGCCGAGGAGCACGAGTCCACGTTGAGATTCTCGATCCTCGACCCAGTTCATGATATGGTCCAAGAAGTCTTCTCGTGTTCCCAGAAGACAGCGCCTGTCATCGCCAAATCGCCAGCCTCCCTTATAAGGCAATTCTCTGATTTTTGCGTCCAATTCTTCGTGCCCCTCGTCAGAGAGATTACCCAATCGTATCACCATTAGGACTACGCACCAGCTTCTAGCACAGCAATTCCAGTGACGACAGCAGTACATGCAAGGAAATTGTCTCGCAGTCGAGCGAGGTTTGTGCGGTACTCATCAATTTTCGTATCAACTTGGCTGACCACATTCTTCAAAGCCCGCTTTGCTGAAAATCAAATGTTTATGATGAATCTCCAATAACAGAGGCCAAGACGACGTACCGACTTGCACATTCTCCGCATACGATATGATAAATTTCGCACATTCCGAGACGCACTCCAGCATCTCATCCAGGATCTTTGCATGAGTAGATGCTGGTTCCATGTTCTTCAAAACGTCCGCCTCCTTTGCAAATTCGAATGTATCCCGTATCGCATTCAGTAGTGTTTGAATATTGTCATCACGCTGAAGCTGGAGTAGCAAAATCTGGGGATAGATGAAAACCATTGAACATCCCATATCCTCCGACAATGCATGGGGACGCACCTCGGGAATCTTTGAGAGCAGTTTCCATGCCAACTGTGCGTGGGGGAGCAGCTGAAGTGCGAAAGCTAACTTAGCAAAACAAGGATAGGAAAAATCGATGTGAGACATACGTCTGCGATTGGACCGATTGTGTCGAGTACTTGCTTGATAACATTCATGGCACCCTTCCATGCCATCATCGAATCCATAGCTTTCATTGCTTCCTCGGCACGATCGAGAGTACGTGACATCACCACCTGGCCGTCTGGTACTGGACTCATAGGAGTATTGCCACCTGTGGGAAGGTCACCAGGACGTGCACCACCTTCTTCTGCGCCAGGGCTGTTCAGTGCTGTCGTCGTAGGACTTGGGGTATTGGTTGCCACATTTAGAGAGTCCGTGGACACGGTGATAGTCAAGAGAAGTGTGGCAGGCTCTCTTAAGTGTCTACCATATCTATCAGAACTACTGAAAACAATCTCAAGTTCTAGATGTAGGACGCTCAGCAAGCACACGTGTAAGAATTTGAAGACATAGACAAACCGCGTCGGGCTTCACAGGTGATCTCCTTCCTTCCAATAAGGATGTCTGTCCGCATGGTCCTCTTCGCATAAAGCGATACTGTAATATGGGAGAGTGGTTGTAAAGCGCTGCAGGAGACTCAGTTGGACCTAGGAATGAAACTACGACAGTCCTCACGATGAATCTATTGTTTCATTCCATTCCACGTGCTGTGCCACGCTCTGACTGGATCGTGTCTGCCATGTATTCTTCCCATTCGCCACTGTAACATAAAAATGCCTCTCTTTCCCTGGAAGGACTTTACGATGGGGGAGATTGTGCGCCCTGAGGACTGAAAAGAGGGAGAGATTTAGTCATCCATCAGAGTAGAATTACTAAGATACGTACCAGTGATCACGAGCGGGAGTATGCTCGATTGGATTCCGCTCGCCTGAGCGGTGATCGCACTAATCAAAGGCAATTATCTGAGTAAATACTAGTATCGAAAATGATGATGAAGTGACTGATGTACGCGATTCTACACTTTGGAGGATCCGGGCTATAGTAATGGTTAACAGGAGCATGTGTGAAAGACGTTGGCATACTTGTTGGCATACGGATTCGGTTGTGGAAGGGCCATCGTACACTGAAGTGAGAAGTTGAGACGAGCACCGGCGCCACTACTGGCAGCCCCGACTGGGAGGGCGCTTCATCGTGGGGAACAAACAACAAACAACGGTCAAGTTGACATGTTGACACCTGGCAGTCCAAAGTTTTCGCGGAGTAGTCCAATTCGCTCAAGTTATCCCGGTGCACATTCTTACCTCCACACGCTGGCATACGTCACTGGAAAGGACCGGCATTCGGCTGAAGATTCGTGGACCTGGGGGATCATTGCGAGGTCAAAGCCAAATCTAAAGATTCTAAACGACGTAAACAAGCGGGTTGTGGTACAGTACCTGGCATGGAGAAAAAGAAAGAGATATGAATTATGACAGTCGATTACTAGTACATAGTCCCGTATACAATGAAGATGCCCTCTACTGAAAGACTGCGTACGGTCCAATCAGATGAACCCTCTTACATCCAGTTCCTTTTATCCTCTCAAGTAGAGAATGTAAATGTAAGCAGGCCGTGCCTTATAATAAACTATGCTCTAGCGAAAAATTCTTTACGGTGACCCTTCGGAGGATGCCTTGATGATTCGAGTGCGTGCCCCTGGTGAAGGAAGTTGCATACGTCTCGTGCTTGGCAGTGGTGACGGTACAGAATTTCGTCCGTAATCGTCTACAGCTGCTATATTCCGGATGGTGCCAGCCTACCATGGTATCTTTGTACTTCCAGGGCTAGACGCATCGACTACTGAGAGGAAGAATTCGCGTAGACATCGTAGCCGTGCGTGATAAGCCTGAGCAGACTCTATGCTCCCTCCAATTCTTGCGGATTCCACTTTCCTTTGCTCAGAGTTACGTCAGCAGGAAGGTGGACTATCTAGAATATGCGGTGTCGACGGCGATGAAGACGGTTTTATAAGAGGCGAGGACGGTTGGGGGAGACTGGGCGAGTCAACGACTAACGATATGAACAGTAAGAAACCGGTGAGTGAGACAAGGATAGAAAGAACAGAGCATTGGATGCAGAACCAGGTGAGATATCAGTGGGAGGAGAGGCGATGCGGACGTCGGAGTTTGGGCCCTCTTGGAAGGCCCCCACGAGCCCTTTCCTTTACGCGAACCAGAACTAGAAGAGAGCTAAACATGTTCTCATTGCTGTAGGCTCGCTAGTTGATGGTAACAGGCGATGATCTGTAAGTTGAGATCAGTATCATGTGCTATTACGCTGTGCGTTCATGATTGGCGGGAACCGCGGGATACGTCACGGTGTGACCGAATCCCGGGGAGCGAGGTGCCATAGTCGAAGGAGGGACCTGTTCCTCTGCGGAGAATTACAATGTCAACAACTGAACGATTGGGACGAGAAATGATGGCAGAACGACTAGCAGGTGACAATATCAGCCACCGTGACTACTCACTTTGACCGTCGATTTCTGACCGATACCGTATCGAAAGTCCACAGACTGCACCAAGTCTGAGCTGGCGGAGAACCTCCACCATCTTCACGAACGTCCTGTAACAACTGCTTCAACAATCCATCATCCATCAAACATTCCTGCCCTATCCCAGCGCACGCTCAGATCTGTCTGGCCGCCAGGCTAAACGCTGAATACGCTTCCTCGACGGGATCCAGCGCATGCTGCACGAGCACACCGGCCGTGTGCACATCCGGGACGTACAAGCGAACTCATCCGATACTTGCCCGCAAGTCACTTGCGCACGCGTTGCGGAAGGCCTCGTCGAGCACCGCAGCTTCCGCTGCGGACGCTGGTCGGCCCGTAAAGGCCCGGAGTGGTCTGCAGAGCGGCTCCGATGCAGCGGAGATGGCGGACTCGCAGGCATGTTTCAGGTCTTGACCGATTCCCTGTAAGTAGCGTGGACACGTGAAAAAAAAATGGGACGTCGGAAATTTTTAGAAGTGGATGCGTACTCATCTCGCATCCGCGAGGTGTTCTGCGCGCATGCCGAAGAGAGATGTGAAGAGGGAACCAGGAAGAAGCCTTGACGTGTGCAACAGCACAGAGGATAACATGTCTGGAATCCATGATCATTGAACATCTCGCTCCAGGGTGCACGGTTCGATGGGCTACTCTGACATGCAACACCGTACTGATCTGCGGCTCCACCACCGCCACCTGCTTGGGGCTCGTCTTTCTGCACAAGGCCCAGATTCCGCGTGATCTCCTTAAGAATCAGTAGATGGCGGACAAGAAACAGTTGTCCATCGAATCTGCTCTTTGCTCTGACCAAACCTGCCGCACTCCCTCATGGGCAAGGTCATAGAAAACAGTTGGCTGTAGGTGTATTACATATGATCAAGATAAACGTCACAAGATGATAAGAGGCTTGCCTGAACAAAGTCGTGTAGCTGGGAGAACACCCACAGTCTTGGAAAGCGTTGGGTACCAAGCCTCGCGTTGGTTAAGCCCTGGGCCCTCAAATAGGCGGCTGATGCTCTGCTTCTCGCGAATTTCATATCCTGTCTGTGCTCCCTGCGCAGCTGCGCATACCTTTAGAAAGGATAGACAATAAATAAGTGACACGAACTAGCAAGCTTATCTGGGTACGCCAGATCCCGGGCCGTTGGAGTATAGTGTCGTATGTCTGACTGTCTGACAGCCTGTGCCTTGAAAAACGGCCTCGTTTGCGTATCCTGCGGTATCATCTGCAGTAGATGACGGATGTGTAGTCTACAGAGGTCGTCATTCTTCTCCTCATTCTCCTGTCATCCCAGTGGCTGATCTTGCACCATCAGCGCTTGAAGCACAGTGCAAACTTCGCAGAGGACAGTTAGCCGAGGCTCATGTAGGGATGCGGGGGCGCAGGTCATTGTAGAGGTAATCACAAAGCGATTCCAAGCACTGACTGTTGGAGAGTAATCCGGTCAGTTGGCATAAAAACAAGCATACATGGTACGCACTAGAAGTTCCTGCTTCCCGGTGCTGAAAAATGCCCGGTACATGTCAATTTCTTCAGTGTAGATCTGCTTCAGGTAGCTACACCCGGCGCGTGTCTATAACGCGTTCATGATATGTCGTTAGATGAGAGGATATGATGCAAGAAGGCGTACCAATTCCACGAGTTCCGTCCTCGTAGGGTCGAGTCCGCGGATCTGCTCAGTCAGACGTGATACCAGGAAGTTCTTTCGTGCGCCAAAGTACGCCACGTGGCACTCCGAGAGCAGAACTCCCAGCTCCTCGGGGTGTGAGTGGGCACGGCGCTCGAATTCTCCAAGAAGATGTGCTAGCTGGCCAGCCACGGTGGCGAAACGCGTGTAAAGAAGATGCATTTGTGCGGTGTCAGATTCGGAGACATCCTGTAAACATATCAGTGTTTAGAAAAGGTGGTGATATATTCGTCGCAGAGAAAGGCACCTGCTCGAAGAGTCGCCGCGAGACATCCTGGGTGAGTGGACGGAGAGATCCAACAAAATACGTTGATGAGTATCATTGCACGGGTCATACATCGCTGGAAGCGTAGGAGGTAGACTTCTGCTTCTTTGTAGTTTCTCTGGGGGTGGAGAGGGAAGATGATCAAGTCCACACACGCTGGCAGAAAAACGGGTCGTACATGGGATTTGAGAAACTCGATGCAGATGTCCACACGCTCAACCATATAGAGAAAGTCGGTCTGGAGAACGAGCGACTCGCCATGGTGATTGAGCAGGCGCGTCGGATGCTCCAGTTCCTGAAAATATTCCAAAGTCGTCCCGATAGCCGTTTGCAGCTCCACCAGTTGATCCTGTAAAACGACGACACAACCATCAAGCTCATCCGCGTCCGAGAGGTGTGTGTGAGGTGATACGCACTCGCTCGTCCAACAACTTTTGGCTCGCGTCCTGTAGACGTTTTCCGCCCTCCTCCACGCTCTTCCACTTATCCAACATACTCGCAACCTCTGTATCGACCTGGTCGATGCGGCCGACAAGCCTGTCGCAAGTGATAGACCGCTCAGTGGCGCATAGCCAGGAGGCTCACTTCCGACACCATCTTTTGCGCGTCTCGGAACATCTCGACACTATCAGCGCGAGCCGGTCGTAAAATTGTTTTGGAGTGGACTGGCTGCTTCGGATGTAGTGCATGTGCGTGGGCAACGGTCGGTTGACATGAGCCCAGCGTGGGAGGACGGGAAGCATTGCTGTGATGGTTCTGAGTTGCAAGGGGTAAACGAGCAAGATAGACAAGAACTGATTCTGACGGTGGAGAATAGTAGAGAGTGTCTCCGGTCAACAGCAGCCTTGATGGCTCCCACGCTTTCGGACTCGGCATCTCCTAGCGGTGCCTTGGCCTCCTATTCTTCAACTTGTTGTTGAGTGCGAATATTCAGACTGGGCGTATTTGCACGGCTGGAGGCCATTTTTCAACCAACAAAGAGAGGGAATCTAATCTTATCTGAAAACCAACTCTTTATCACAGTTTGTCAAAGGGCCACCACTGGGCCACCCATGGAAAGTGCGACATCATTTTTTTTTTTTTTTGTGAAGCGATGTATTAGGTAGTTGAAGAAAAGTGCGACATCATTCATCATTTCTTCCCAAGATCTACACCCGCGAGTTGGACCGGTGTGACACCGGACTGGCTAACATGTCCACACTTACCCATAGGGGTCGGGACAGCCCTACTAGCTCTTATCGACACCACATTCTTCTATAGTAATCGCACTCTCAAACACCCTGTGTAAGTATTAGCACCCCAATCTCTGAGCGAAGTTAACATTACATCCACACAAACAGCAATGGCTTCTCTCGCCGCCAACTTCCCCTCTGCTCAGGCAACTGTGACCTCGCCTGACCAGAGCCACACCATCGTGCTTCGCAGCTCGTACCAGCGCGACGACTGGCGCCGCTTGCAGCTCAACGATGCTGTCGAAGACGCCCTCTCAAAGATCCTCAGGTTCGGCTTCGACATCGACCGCGTTAAGGTCAAGCCTGCTACCGCCCAAACCCTTTGCGATCAGATCCTCGCTTGGGCCAAGCACATTGCCAGCGAGATTCCTGGCTACACCAATTGGCAGGAGATCTACGACTTCACGTTCGACGCCCTCTACGTCGCCGACGCGGTCCCTGGCAGTGACGACACTCCCATTGGCACCGAGGCAGATCTCGTCGCCGAGCTCCAAGACGTCGAGTTAGAGCGTGACTACGCCTTGCAGAGCAAGGCAATCGAGAAGGAACACCTCGCTGACCACGCTCTCTCTATCGGCAAGGCGCGTACCCGCCAGAAAATCCTCGACAAGATTGCCGCCCCCTATTCCGCTGCCAATCCCATGCCCCCTGCCCTCGCGCTTCTCTTCCGCAAGATCCGCTACACCTACAAGCTGCGCGAATGTCTTCTCGGTCAGGTTGGCTACTACAAGGGCTCGCTCGAGCTTGCCGCTGACATGGACGACGACTTCGAGTACCACATGTACTTGATCCAGATGCAGCTGCGCCGCCCAGATCGCCTCCACAAATTCAAGGCTCCCAAGGTGATGGCGTACTACACCACTGACGCGACCAGCCTCCTCCCCTGGAACAATCAGTTCACCTTCTCCTACTGCTATGACGAGCTCGGACCGCAGCAGATGCCCATTTTCGGGATCAACTATATCGAGCGCAAGCTCGTCGAAGTCCTCCGCCTCGATGCAGACGGGAAGAAGTGGAGGGGTCTTTGCACTTTGTTGGATTGGGACCCGCAGGATCCTGCTCGTGCCGCGGAGCTCAATCGCATCAAGACCGGATTCGTGTCCGCTGAAACAGCAGGTAAGCCTTCTCGCTTTCGCTCTCCTTCCCTAACTTCATCGGTCTAATCACATTCACAGCTGGCGCAGGTCTTCCGGGTGCTACTGGCCATTTCCTCGATGGCAATCTCACTCTTAGCGACTGCGGCTTCCGCGTGCTCACCCTTCCCCGCATCATCAAGATCACGAGCTGCGACGAGACCAAGCGGAAGGCATTCTACACGCTCTTTCTCGGCCTCACCTGGTCCGACAGGCCTCTCAGCAAGGAGGAGAACCCATTCGCCAAGGAATACCAGGCGCGCACGAAGAGATCGCTCAGGGAAGGCACCACCATCGAGTATGATCTCGCCCACCTCAAGGATAACGATTTCAAGGACCCCAGGATCGCCGCCTCCCACCCTGTCCTCCTCACTCTTAATCTCGTGCACTTCTATCCGCAGGTCATCAGCCGCAAGGCCAACTTCATCCTCACCCCGGAGACGGCCGGCGCCGACTATCGCCGCAAGCTGCAACGCCTGAGCGAAGCTCAATTGGACGAACTCTTCAGCAACATCGGTGCCTATCCCCGCACCGCCAGCTTCGCTGACAAGGTCAACGCCGTCGTCAAGCAAGCGGTTGAAGCCGCCCTGGACTGGCAGAACCGGGCGGTTGAAAACCACCGTCCTATCTACACCGGCACCAGCGGTCATATGCTCAGTTATTCTCGTATCTTCCTCAGCAACATCGATCCGCAGGGCTGCACCAACGCCAACCACCCCACCCTCGAGCAGCTTCGCCTCACGTTGCTCGCTGCCTTGATCGGGTTCAATCGGCTCCACACGTACGACGAGTGCATGGTCGCCTCCCACGGATTGACCCACGGCGAGGTCACGCTCGAATATACGGATCGTGTCGGCTACCGTGACATCATCAATTCCACCGACTCATTTATCCGCAACAAGGTCGGCAAGCCATTGCTCAGGGCGATGATCGCGATTGGCAAGCAGTTCATCGCGAACTTCGAAAAGCATCAAGCCTCTCTCGAGCCTCCCCTGCCCCACCCAGGCCCTCTCGTTGCGCAATGGTTCAACGACACGACCGGCCATATCTTCACATAGGCAGAGTAGAATGACGGTGATCCAGCAGAACTTGGATGAAACATGCGATAGTAGTTTTCTCATTCTTGAAATTCTTCCAAGTTTTATGATTTGTTGATACGGTGGCGCCACCACACTTAACTTAGCGGTAAGTTGATTACGTGCTCAAGTGTGAGAACTTTTTACTGGAATTAGTTAATTAACTGAAATAACTTTTTTAATGGGGTCTACCGAGGTCGTCATTCTTCTCCTCATTCTCTTCAATCTCGTCGTCCAGTGGCTGATCGAACACCATCAGCGCTTGCAGCACAGTGCAAACTTCGCAGAGGACAGTTAACCGAGGCTCGTGTAGGATGCGGCGGGGGCGCAGGTCGTCGTAGGGGTAATCACAAAGTGTTTCCAAGTACTGGCTGTTGGCGAGTGATCCAGTCAGTTGGCATAAAAACAAGCATACACGGTACGCGCTAGAGTTCCTGCTTCCCGAAACGCCCGGTAAAGGTCAAATCGTTCAGTGCCAGTGCAGACCTGCTTCAGGTAGCTACACCCGGCGCGTTTCTATAACGCGTTCATGATATGACTGAGGATATGATGCAAAAAGGCGTACCAATTCCACGAGTTCCGTCCTCGTAGGGTCCAGACCGCGCTGCTCAGTAAGGCGTGAAACCAGGGGGTTCTTTTGTGCGCCAAAGTACGCCGCGTGGCACTCCGAGAGCAGAGTTCCCAGCTCCTCAGGGCGTGGGTGGGCACGGCACTCAAGAAGAGGCGCAAGCTGGCCAGCTACGGTGGTGAAACGCGTGTAAAGAAGATGCATTTGTGCGGTGTAAGAGACATCCTGTAAACAGATCAGTGTTTAGGAAAGGTGGTGATATATCCATCGCAGAGAAAGGCACCTGCTCGAAGAGTCGCCGCGAGACATCCTGGGTGAGTGCACGGAGCGATCCAACAAAATACATTTTGATGAGCGTCATTACACCGTGACGGGTCATACATTGCTGGAAGTGTAGTCTGGAGAACGAGCGACTCGCCAGGGTGATTGAGCAGCCGCGTCGCATACTCCAGTTCCTGAAAGTATTCCGAGGTCGTCCCGATGGCCACCAGTTGATCCTGTAAACGACGACGCAACCGTCAAGCTCCTCTACGCGTCCGAGAGATGTACGAGTGAGTGAGGCGATACGCACCTGCTCGTCCAACAACTTTTGGCTCGCGTCCTGCAGACACTTTCCGCCCTCCACCACGCTCTTCTATTCAACCAACATACTCGCAACTTGTGTATCGACCTGGTCGATCCGGCTGACAAGCCTGCCGCAAGTGTCGAGATGTTCGGAGAGGCGCAAAAGATGAAGTCGGAAGTGAACCTCCTGGCTATGCGCCACTGAGCGGTCTATCAGCGCGAACCAGTCGTAAGATTGTTGTGGAGCCCGGACTGGCAACGGCCGGTTGACGCGAGTCCGGCGTGGGAGGACGGGAAGCTGAACGAAGCCTAGGGGAGTTAATGGACGGGAAAGACTGCCAGCTGTAATGATACTGAGCTTCAAGGGATAAACGGGGGAACATAGAAAAGGACTGACTCTGACTGTGGATAATGGTAGAGAGTGTCTCCGCTCAACAGCAGCGTTGATGGCCATGCTTTGGTCTCAGCATCTCCGACTGGTACCTTGGCTTCCCTTTTCTTTCGACTGTGTCCTTGCAGATTCGGCAATTTCTATTGGTCCGGATCTGTTTTCTGATTGGTGGATATACAGGACATGTGACTCTATTTTGATGTTTGAAATTCATTATGATATCTCTTTCCGAATTGAGAAAATAGGAGATTTTGCTCTCTGTGTGCCATGTGTTGTACAGTACTGTGTTGAAATCCGTCTTCTGGCATCTTGATTTTCCCCTCTTGTTTCCCCCTTCACGTGTGATCTCGTATTTCCCCTCGTTTTCGATTCCGCGTCTCTATGCGAGTACCTCCCAGTGACCTAATATTGAAAACACCACTCTGCTGGCACTAGCTGAATTCTAACCATACACTAATCAGAGCTTCCATATATACATGTAGATGAACTGTGACCGTATACCATAGCCCAATTTAATCCATACACAAAGTTTGAGAGATCTACCTCCGTTCTATTTCTGCCAGCAACCCAGACAGAGTGAGCGTTATGAAGGTATGGTCGGTGAATGGGAGGAATCCATAAAAGGAGTTCATTATCTTCCCCATACATCCATCCATCACTATTGATTGGGAACTTGTCCATAAGGCGATCTTTCTCAATATCTTCTGCTCTGAGCTTCCCTACAAGAATCGTAAGACCGAGATGATAGGCTGTCCATTCAGAGAGGACGCACCAGATTTGGTCGATTCGGTGAGTTCGGTAGACGAGCCCACAACATCCTGTCCTGCCGTGGCATCCCACATGCGAATTGTGCAATCTCCCGAGGCTGAAACAATCCGCTGCCCGTCTGGTGAGAATGCAACGCACTCGACCCATTCAGAGTGTCCAATAAACGGGCCAGCCACGGCTACCCCTGTTGCAGAATCCCACAGGCGAACCGTGCAATCGTTTGAGGTCGACGCGATGTGCTTCCCATCCGGCGAAAATGCAACAGAGCAGACCACGTCAGTGTGTCCAATAAACGGGCCCACCACAACCTCTCCCATTACGGCATCCCATACTCGAATCGTGCGGTCCTCCGAGGCCGACGCGATTCGCTTCCCGTCCGGCGAAAATATAGTAGAACTGACCGGGGCTGTGTGCCCAGTAAACGGGCCCACCACAACCTCTCCCGTTATGGCATCCCATATCCGAATCGTGCGGTCCTTCGAGCTTGAAGCAATGCGTTGTCCGTCAGGCGAGAATGCAACAGAAAAGACCATATCTGTGTGTCCAATAAATGGGCCCACTACAACCTCTCCCGTTATGGCATCCCACACGCGAACCGTGTGATCGTCCGAGGCCGACGCGATACGTTGTCCGTCAGGCGAGAATGCAATCGACTCGACTATATCGGTATGTCCGGTAAACGGGCCCGCTACAATATTCCCTGTCGTGGCATCCCACACGCGAATCGTGCGATCGAGTGAGGCAGAGGCAATCCACCGCCCTTCAGGCGAGAATGCAACAAAAGTGACCCAATGGGTGTGACCAGTAAACGGACCTGCTGTGACCTCTCCTGTTGCGGCATCCCACACACAAATTGTGCAATCTGCAGAGGCAGAGGCAATCCGTCTCCCGTCCTGTGAGAGCGCAACAGAAAAGATCGACTGGGTATGTCCAGTAAACGAACCCGCTACTTCTCCTTTTCTTGCATCCCACACACAAACCGTGTGATCTGCCGAGGCCGAGGCAATGCGTTGCCCGTCCGGCGAGAGTGCAACAGAATATATGGAACTGGTGTGTCCAGTAAATGGGCCTGCCACGATCTGCCCTGTTGCGGAATCCCACACGAAAATTGTGCGATCGAGCGAGGCTGAGGTGATGCGCTTCCCGTCCGGCGAGAATGCAATAGAGGAGGTAGCATATGTGTGTCCAGTAAACGGGCCTGCTACGGCCTGTCCTGTTGAGGAATCCCACACACGAATCGTGCGATCATCCGAGGCCGAAGCAATGTGCTTCCCATCCGGTGAGAACGCAACACACCTAACACATTTAGTGTGTCCGGTGAACGGGCCCGCTACGACATCTCCGGTTGTGGCATCCCACATGCGAACCGTGCAATCTCCAGAGGCAGAGGCGATATATCGCCCATCTGGTGAGAATGTAACACAGTAGACCTCGTCGACGTGTCCAATAAATGGGCGCACAACGACATCTCCAGTTGCGGCATCCCAAACACGAATGGTGTGATCGTCCGAGGCCGAGGCGATGCGTTTCCCGTCCGGTGAAAATGCAACACATCTAACCCACATCATGTGTCCATTAAATGGGCCCGCTACAACCTCTCCTGTTGCGGCATCCCACACCCGAATCGTGCAGTCCTCCGAGCCCGACGCAATGCGTTGTCCGTCAGGCGAGAATGCGACGGAGAAGATGTCTTTGGTGTGTCCGGAAAACGGTCCCACTACAATTTCCCCCGTCGTGGCATCCCACACCCGGATCGTGCAATCTCCCGAGGATGATGCGATGCGCTGCCCATCTGACGAGAATACAACGGAGTTGACATCTCCGTCGTGTGCTTTAATAGTCATTTCTAATGCTGGCCAATCAGCCAACCGTCCGCGTTTCAAAGACAGTGTGTGAGGGAATAGGTGAAGGTGGTGGTTTACGATGCGGGAAGAGGATGGTGCGAAAGGAAGAGCTGATATGTATATATGCGGGATGCTCCTTGCTATTGCCATCCCGAAATACCGCACAAACGCGAACGCATCATTCACTAATCCCAACAGATTTTCAACCTCTGATTGAAATAGTCGCTGTAATTGTACCCAATAGTTACTACATGTCGAATAACATAATAAGAACTGCCTACCTTCTGCAGATCAGACTGCAACCATGTGTTCAGAGATGCCAATACTCGTGATGCAAGACCAACACTGTTCTTGATGCTAAGCACTTCCAGCCAGAAAAGAAACCTTGTCTCGAACAGCGATCGAAGTTTTGGAAACAGGTCCTGTTCAATATCAAGACGTTCTAGATGATCACCCCAGAAGAGGCAAGAATACGATAGAGCAGGTGGAATATATTCTGAAATTCGAGATTCAAGGTCTGGGAGATCCCTATTCGCGAGATATGATGACTCGAGTTTGCAAATGTTGAATTTGAGGTCATTGAGCATTAATCCAACACAGGAATGTGCCAGCTGACGGTGAGCCTTGCCAAGGTCGATGTGAAATATCCCACTCTTCTCATGGGCCAGAAAATCACGGAAGGAGGTGTGAAGAGGGACGATCGGGAGGGTATCGTCGGATGAAGTCACGTTACTGAGCAGTGAGCCAAGGTGTCGGAGCATTTCAACAACGCATTCCGAATCCTCGGGGTCGGGGTCCTCGGGGTCACCCTTGGGCGCATATCGTCGCAGAGTAGTCAAAGAGCGGATGGAAAGCGGGACGAGAGCAGTAAAGAGCTGCCCCATGACGGATCGAAATAGGGTCTGTGCTGCAACCGGTTTGAAGTATCCTTCCAGAACTTCTCCATATAGCTGGTCCAAAGGATCTTGCCCATCACGACCTCGAGAGTGCCCCAACAGACGCTCTATCACTTGTTTCTTGCTAAACCCAAAGCTAGGAGGAGGATTGTTTATTAGCCCGGAAGCAACGGCTGCCCACTGAAACAGTCCTTCCGCTGCCTTTGCCAGTTTGACGCCATGTCGTTCGAACAGGTTCGGAGGCAGTTCATTCCGGAGATAAAGGCCAATATCTTCCTCCGTCTTCGCAGCCAGTTCGTGATCATCCATATAGAGGGTGCGTATGGATAACGCGTTACCGAACACACGTTCAATACCCCTCTCTGGCCTCGAGGTGATCAAGATGCGGAAACTTGATGGCAACTCAAAGATATGTTCAGCAAGAAATTTGTGAATTCCGCTTTGGCCGATTGCGTCACCACTCTCATCCAACGCATCCACCACGATAAGGATTGAATCGTCAAGCTGAACGTTTTTGACTGGTTCAAGCAGGAGCCGTTCGAAGAGTGTGCGATAGTGTCGAGTGCTACAAAGAGATGGATCATTCTTGAGTACCCTTCCGAGGGCGAGTTTAAAGGCAGGATAGCGATTGGAGAGGTCGCGAGCAAGTGTCGTGAACAGCTGATGAGCCTCGTCCTTGGAGCCCTCCTTTCGTAGAAAGGCGAAGTAGGAGCCGAGATGCTTGTTCTCGAGCCTCCGAGCGACTTCATGTGCAATCGATGACTTTCCTGTCCCGGCCTGGCCGAGGAGCACGAATCCACGTTGAGATTCTCGATTCTCGACCCAGTTGATGATATGGCCCAAGAAATCTTCTCGTGTGCCCGGAAGACAGCGCCTGTCATCGCCAAATCGCCAGCCTCCTTTATAAGGCAATTCTCTGATTGTTGCGTCCAATTCTTAGTGCCCCTCGTCAGGAAGATTATACAATCGTATTATCATTAGGTCTACGCACCAACTTCTAGCACAGCAATCCCAGTGACGACAGCAGTACGTGCGAGGAAATTGTCTCGCAGTCGAGCGAGGTTTGTGCGATACTCATCAATTCTCGCATCAACTTGCCTCACCACATTCTTCAAAGTCCGCTTCACTGAAAATCAACTGTTTAGGATGAATCACCAATAAGAGAGGCCATGACGACGTACCGACTTGCACATTTTCCGCATACGATATGATAAATTTCGCACATTCAGAGACACACTCCAGCATCTCATCCAGGATCTTTGCCTGAGTAGATCCTGGTTCCATGTTCTTCAGCACGTCCGCCTCCTTTGCAAATTCGAATCCATCCTGTATCGCATTGAGTAGTGTTTGGACGTTGTCATCACGCTGAAGCTGGAGTAGCAAAGTCTGGCGATACATGAAATCCATTGAACGTTCCATGTCCTCCGACAAGGGTTGGGGGACGCACCTCGGGAATCTTTGAGAGCAGAGTCCATGCCAACTGTGCATGGGGGAGCAACTGAAGCGCGAAACCTTGCTTAGCAGAGCAAATGATGCGCAAATTCGATGTGGGACATACTCCTGCGATTGGACCGATAGCGTCGAGTACTTGCTTGATAACATTCATGGCACCCTTCCATGCCATCATCGAATCCATAGCCTTCATTGCTTCCTCGGCACGATCGAGAGTACGTGACATCTCCACCTGGCCGTCTGGTACTGGTCCCACAGGAGTATTGCCCCGGTGGGAAGGTCACCAGGACGTGCACCACCTTCTTCAGCGCCAGGATTGTCCAGTGCTGTCGTTGTAGGACTTGGGGTATTGGCTGCCACATTTAGAGGGTTCGTCGACACGGTGATACTCAAGAGGAGTGTGGCCGGCTCTCTAATGTCTCCACCATGTCTATCCGAACTCCTGAAGACAATCTCAAGTTCTAGATGTAGGACTCTCAGCGCATGAGTAACAATTCGAAGACATAGACGAACCGGGTCGGGCTTCACAGGCGACCTCCTCCCTTCCGATAAGGATGTCTGTCCGCATGGTCCTCTTCGCATAAAGCGATACCGTAATACGGGAGAGTGGTTGTAAACCACTGCAGGAGTCTCAGTTGGGCCTAGGAATGAAAGTACGACGGTCCTCACGATGCATCTACTCTTTCATTCCATTCCACGTGCTGCGCCACGCTCTGCCTCGATTGTGTCTGCCATGTATTCTTCCCGTTCGTCACTGTGACATAAAACTGTCTCTCCTTCCTCTGGAGGACTTTAAGACGAGGAAATTGTGCGCCCTTAGGACTGACAAGATGGAGAGATTTAGTACTTATCAGGGTAGAAATACTGAGATAGGTACCAGTGACCTCGAGCGGGAGTATGCCCGATTGGATTCCGCTGGCCTGAGCGGTGATCGCGCTAATCAAAGGCATCATCTGAGTAAATTCTAGTATCGAAACTGAAGATGAAGTGAGTGATGTACCCGATTCGGGACTTTTCCAGTGGAGGATCTGGGCTATAGTAATGGTTAACGGGAACATCGGGATCGGGTGTGAAGGACGTTGGCATACGAATTCGGTTGTGGAAGGGCCATCGTAGACTGAGGTGAGAAGTTAAGACAAGCACTGGCGCCACTCTGGCTGCCGCATGTTCAGGCTGCTGCTGGCAGCCCTGACTCAGAGGGCGCTTCATCGTGGGGAACAAACAACAAACAACGGTTAACTTGACATGTTGACACCTGGAAGCGCACTGACAGTCCAAAAGTTTTCGCGGAGTAGGCCAATTCGCTCAAGTTATCCCAGTGCACATTCTTACTTCCACGTGCTGGCATATGTCACTAGCAAAGGCCTGCATTTGGGTGAATATTCGTGGACTCGGGGGGTCATTGCGAGGAAGAAGCCAAATCTAAATATTCTAAACGACGTAAACAAGCGGGGGTATGGTACATGGCATGGAGAAAAAGAAGACAGCCAATTACATAGTCCCGTATAAGATGAAGATGCCCTCCACTGAAAGACTGCCTACGGTCCAATCAGATGAATACTGTTACATCCAGTTCCCTTTATCCTCTCAAGTAGAGAAAGTAAATGCAAGCGGGCCGTGCCTCATAATAAACTATGCTCTAGCGAAAAATGCTTCACGGTGACCGTTCAGGAGGATGCCTTTTGACAAATCTGAGGGGTGCGGCTAGGCACCAGTGGGGAATTTGACTTTCGTCGCTTGCAAAGTGCGTGCCCCTGGTGAAGGAAGTTGTATACGCCTCGTGCTTGGCAGTGGCGACGGTACAGAATTTCGTCCGTAATCATCTACAGCTGCTATATTCCGGACGGTACCAGCCTACCAGGGTATCTTCTGTACTTCCAGGGCCAGCCGCATCGACTGTTGAGAGGAATAAATCCTCCCGCAGACATCGTAGCCATGCGTGATAAGACTGAGCAGATTGCTCCCTCCAATTCTTGAGGATTCCTCTTTCCTTTGCTCAGAGTTACGTCAGCAGGAAGGTGGACTATCTAGAATATGGGGTGTCGACAGCGACGAAGATGCTTTATAAGAAGCGAGGATTGTTTTGGGAGATTGGGCGAATCAACGACTAACGAAATGAACAATAAGAAACCGGTGATATGAGACAAGGATAGAGCATTGGATGCAGAAGCAGGTGAGATGCCAGTGGGAGGAGATGCGAGGGGATGTCAGAGTTTGGGCCCTCTTGGAAGGCCCCATGCGCCCTTTCCTTTGCGCGACCCAGAGCTAGAACAGAGCTAAACATGCTCCCATGGGCTCGCTAGTTGATGGCAACAGACGATGATCTGCAAGTTGAGAAGGTGCTATTTATGCTGTGCGTTCTCATGATTGGCGGGAACCGCGGGATAGTCAGGCTACGTCACGTGGGACCGAATCCCACGGGCAGCGTGCCATAGGCCCATAGTCGGAGGATCCTGTTCCTCCGCGGCGAATTACAATGCCAACAACTGAACGATTGATGCAAGAAATGATGACGAGCAGGTGACAATATCAACCACCGTGACTACTCACTTTGACCATCGATTCCTGAACGATACCGTATCGAAAGACCACAGACTGCACTAAGTCCGAGCTGGCGGAGAACCTCCGCCATCCTCACGAATGTCCTGCAACAACTGATTCAACAACCCATCATCCATCAAACAATCCTTCCCTTTCCCAGCGCGCGGTCCGACCTGTCTGGCCGCCAGGCTAAATGCCGAATACGCATCCTCGACGAGGTCCAGCCTATGCTGCACGAGCACGCCGGCCGTGCGTACATCCGGGACGTACAAGCGAACTCGTGCGATACTTGCCCGCAAATCACTTGCACACGCGTTGCGGAAGGCCTCCGCGGCTGACGTTGGTCGGCCCGTAAAGGCCCGCAACGGTGTGCGGAGCGGCTCCGATGCTGCGGAGATCACGGACTCACAGGCATGTTTCAGATCTTGATCGATTCCCTGTAAGTAGCGTAGATACGTGTGAAAAAAAAAAAAAGGGAGGTCGGGAAAATTTAAGTAGAAGTGGATGCGTACTCGTCTCGCATCCGCGAGGTGTTCTGCGCGCGTGCCGACGAGAGATGCGAAGAGCGAGCCAGGGAGGAGCGTTGACGTGCGCGACAGCACAGAGGATAACATGTCTGGAATCCATGATCATTAAACATCTGGCTCCAGGTTGCATAGTTCGATAGACTGGACTGACCTGCAACACCGGTCTGATCTGCGCCTCCACCACCGTCACCTCCTTCAGGCTCGTCCTTCTGAACAATGTCCAGATTCGCGTGATCTCCTCAAGGATCAGTAGTTGGCGGACAAGAAACAGTTGTCCATCGAATCTGCTCTTTGCTCTGACCAAACCTGCAGCACTCAGCAACGACCCGTAGCACAAACTAACGGCCTCGTGCGCAAGGTCATAGAAAATCCTTGGCTGTAGGTGTATTCCATATGATCAACATAAACGTCACAAGATCATAACTGGCTTGCCTGAACAAAGTCGTGCAGCTGGGAGAGCACCTAGACAGTCTTGGAAAGCGTTGGGTACCATGTCTCGCGTTGGTTAAGCCCTGAGCCCTCAGACAGGCGGCTGATGCTCTGCTTCTCGCGAATTTCGTATCCTGTCTGTGCACCCTGCGCAGCTACCCATACCTTCAGCAAGGGTAGACAATAAAAAGTGACACGTACCAGCAAGCTTATCTGGATACGCCAGGTCTTAGGATCCTGCAGTACCACCTGCAGTAGATGACGAATCTGTAGTCTACCAACATCTCCTGATTCTCTTCAATCTCGTCGTCCAGTGACTGATCGAGCACCATCAGTGCTTGAAGCACAGTGCAAACTTCGCAGAGGACTGTTAGTCGAGGCTCGTGTAGGATGCGGGGGCGCAGGTCGCCGTAGAGATAATCGAAGTACTAGCTATTGGCGAGTAATCCGGTCAGTTGTCATCAAAACAAGCATAAACGATACGTACTAGAGTTCCTGCTTCACGGTGCTAAAAAAACGCCCCGTACAGGTGAAATTCTTCGGTGCAGATTGCTGCAGGTAGATGCACCCGGCGTGTCTACAACGCGGTCATGACATGTAGTTAGATGGCTGAGGATATGATGCAAGAAGGGGTACCAATTCCACGAGTTCCGTCCTCGTAGGGTCCAGACCGCGGATCTGCTCAGTCTGACGTGAAACCAGGGGGTTCTTTCGTGCGCCAAAGTACGCCCCGTGGCACTCCGAGAGCAGAGCTCCCAGCTCCTCAGGGTGTGAGTGGGCACCGATCTCGAATTCTCCAAGGAGAGGCGCAAGCCGGCCAGTTACAGTGGTGAAACGCGTGTAAAGAATTTGCATTTGTGCGTGTCTGAGACATCCTGTAAACAGATCAGTGTTTAGAAAAGGTGGTGACATATTCGCCGCCAAAGACTGGCACCTGCTCGAGGAGTCGCCGCGAGACATCCTGGGTGAGTGATCCAACAAAATACATTTTGATGAGGGTCATGGCACGGGTCATCCATTTCTGGAAGCGTAAGAGATAGACTTCTGCTTCTTTGTAGTTTCGCTGGGGGTGGAGAGGGAAGATGAGCAAGCTCACAAACGCTGGCAGAAAAACGGGTCGTACATGGAATTTGAGAAACTCAATGCAGATGTCCACACGCTCAACCATATAGAGAAAGTCGGTCTGGAGAACGAGCGACTCGCCAGGGTGATGGAGCAGCCGCGTCGCATGCTCCAGTTCCTGAAAGTATTCCAAAGTCGTCCCGATAGCCGTTTGCAACTCCACCAGTTGATCCTGTAAACGACGACACAACCATCAAGCTCCTCTACGCGTCCGAGAGGTGTGTATGTGAGGTGATACGCACCCGCTTGTCCAACAACTTTTGGCTCGCGTCCTGCAGACTTTTTCCACCCTCCTCCACGCTTCTTCCACTTATTCAACATACTCGCGACTTCTGTATCGACCTGGTCGATCCGGCTGAGAAGCCTGTCGCAAGTGTCGAGATGTTCGGAGACGCGCAAAAGATGGTGTCGGAAGTGAGCCTCCTGGCTATGCGCCACTGAGCGGTCTATCAGCGCGAGCCGGTCGTAAAATTGTTGTCGAGTCCGGACTGGCTGCTTCGGATGTATTGCATGTGCGTGGGCAACGGTCGGTTGACATCAGCCCGACGTGGAGGACGGAAACTGAACCAAGCTTGACGCGCTGTAGGGAGTTGATAGACGGGGAGCATTGCCAGAGTCTTCTCGTGAAGGCTGTGATGGTTCTGAGTTTCAAGGGATAAACGTCGATTAAACAAGCAAGATAGAAAGGAACTGGCTCTGACTGTGGATAATGGTAACTTTAAAGGGTGTCTCCGGTCAACAGTAGCCTTGATGGCTCCCACGCTTTCGGACTCAGCATCTCCTACCGGTGCCTTGGCTTCCTATTCTTCAATAGGGAGAGCAGATTTTGGTTGTTGTGTGCGAATATTCAGACTGGGCGTATTTGCACGGCTGGAGGCCACTTTCAACCAACAGAGAGTGGGAATCTAATCTTATCTAAAAACCAACTTTTTATCACAATTTGTCAAGGGCCCACCCAATGGAAAGTGCGTCATCATTCATCATTTCAAGATCTACACCCGCGAGTTGGACCGTGTGACACCGGACTGGCTAACACGTCGCCAGCCCACATGCTACCTACTTACCCATAGGGGTCGGACAACCCTTATACTGTACATATGAGATAGTCGACTGTACCTAGCTCTTATCGACACCACACTCTCTATAGTAATCGCACTCTCAAACATCCTGTGCAGCATTAGCCCATTCTCTAAGCGAAGTTAACCGTACATCTACACAGACAGCAATGACTTCTCTCGC